>MU224931.1:3618788-3636507 GCA_018584345.1 Thuja plicata
AAAAAATTGTCTAAACAATCTACTCGCGTATGTCCTAATCTGTCTCCATGAAACCAAACCATCCAGATTATCTAGCACATCATTTTTAATTTAAAATTGTTCATTCATTTCATTATCATCCAAAGGGATTTCTTTCTCAATTGGTGTTTGTATGTCTACATCCAGATTGTTAATCTCAGAATTTATCGTTTGATTGTCAATTTCAATTAGGGTTTGAATTTTGCTTTCAATTGGTGTTTGATTTTTAGATTCTTTATTATTATGATTAACATTACTAATTTATGGTGTTTGATGTGTAATATAATCTATTACTCTATTTTCTAGAATAAAATCTAGTTGATTTAAAGAGTAACCCGCTAATACAAAAAGATCAAGTTCTTTATCACAATAAGTTTTATTTGGTTGTGAAGACATACCTGTATCCAACACTTGATTAGAAAATGCACTTGAATTTGCTCCTATTGCATTTTCTTCTTCAACCTCTGCATCCATCATGGTGTCCTCATTGTTCTCATCTTCTGAACTGATTGTTGAACTTGATGCTCCCAAATTATCAAGGTTTCAAATTCTTTCTCTTCTTTCTCGTTGTCATTTTGCCTCTTTCTCTCTATTTGCTGCAATCTCATCAGCTGTTAGAACATTTCTTTACCTCTTTCTATTTTTGTTTGATCCCATGTTTGCACCAAATTTTGAATTCAAATGAATCCCTTCTTGTCAGATCCAAAACAAGACAAGAAAAGAGAATATTCTTTCAAAATATTCTTTCTATAACACGGATATGTCATACAAATGATTGAATAATCATTAATCATTGAGAGCAGGCCCACAAAACTATTTTTTGTCTCCAATGGATCTTTCACAAATGGGCACCCGTTATTTAAATGAAATGGGTGCCCGTTTTAAAAAATAGGTGCCTGTTTCTGTTTCAATGGTCCAAAATAAAATGAGCACCCATTTTTTAAATTTTAAATAACGGGTACCCATTTCAAAAAACTAGGAGTGGGGACTATACCTCTGCCTTGGTTTTTGGTTCAGGACAGGCTCGGTCCCACCAAGCTTGTGCTTGGCCTTACAAAAAAATGACTAAGGCATTTAAAAATAAAATTTGCGCCTTGTCATGATTTTTCAGAGGTCAACCCGAATGAAATTTTAAACAAAATGAAAACCCATTTCAGTTCATATTGTACAGATTATAAAAATATAATTTTTATAATCATATGACAAATTTTAGTATTTTTCCAATAATTATCACGCCAAATTGGTACCTAAAGTTGAAATAGTAAGGTTAACTAAAATTTTAATAACTTTTTTGATTTTAGATTTTTGAAAAAATGAATTATATGTGACCAATCTACATAGAATTTCCTTCAAGATAAAAAAAAAAAAAAAAATCCAAAAAAGTGAAATTTTCATCAAATTATGGTGGTCGTACACCAGAGGTTTTGAAAATGTACTTTATACTCAATTAAAAATGAATAAAAAAAATATTCAGTTAAAAAAAATAAAAAATATTTTTACCAATCTTTGATGTGTTAGCTACCTTTCCCCAGAAGGATTTACAAAAATTCATTTATTTACTTCAAAATAGGGTGGTCGTACACGTTTGTGGTATGGTCCTGAAATAGATATTTTGAAAAGGGGTTTTTAAACATGCCTACTAAAATATATTTTTTACCATTTGGGTATTAAAAAAAATTACATATTTGAAAACTAGACTCTGAGCACTACATTTTATATTAGTGGATTTTTGTGAGATTCAATTTCTAAGTGCCTTAAATTTTGACATCAATTGACTGCACATTTGAAAAATAGGAAAAACACTTCCACTTTTTGCCCAAAAAGTGGACTCAACTTCTTGCTGGCACCCCTACCATTTATGGCCCCAATACCAAAGCTAGTAGATCTCTTTTTTGGAGGAAAATTGATAACCATAGAAAAGTTTTCTTGGATTTTCCATGGCTGATCATTGGGGACTTCAACTGCCCTTTAAAAGACAATGAGAAGTCTGGTGTAGTGGGTAACCAGAATATTTTGGATGGAAGAATGGAGCTTATGGAATTCATTAACAAACAAGATATTTTTGATATGGAGCTTCAGGGTGTTAACTTTACCTGGTCTAATAGAAGGGTTGGCCAAGACCCCATTCAAGTTAGATTAGACCGTGCTTTGATTAGTGGCTATTAGCTAAATAAGTTTGGATGTATGTTGTCCTCTCTTCCGAAGATTGGATCTAACCACTTCCCTATTTGCTTCAGTGCGGATCCAATTACTAAGCAAGGTTGTCTGCCTTTCAGGTTTGAAAAAATGTGGGTTGACCTTCTAGAGATGGAGCAGAATATCAAAGACTGGTGGAAGGTTAATATTCATGGCACTGCAATGTTTAGAGTGGTTAAGAAACTTCTCAGCGTTAAACAACATGTGAAGATATGGACCAAAATTATTTTTGGTGATATTTTTAAAACCAAAAGTCAGCTTAAAAAAGATCTTGATATTATTCATAATGTTATCTCTAAAGAAGAAGATTATTGGAGGTAGAGGTCAAGGTCTATTTGGCTCAAAGCTGGAGATAAGAATATCAGATTCTTCCATTTATCTGCTTCTAAACATAGAGCTTCTAACAAAATTTCAAAACTCAAAGTGGAGGAAGGGGAAATTACTAATGATAAAGATATTTCTGAGGCTATGATTAATTTTTTCTCTTCCTTACTTTCAAAAGATCCTAATCTTGATTTGGAGAATCAGAATGCTCTTCTTGATAACATTCCTTCCATTATCAATGATTCAACTGATCGTGCTCTTTTTGCTATTCCCTCTCAGGAAGAAATCAAGGCGGCGGTCTTCTCTTTTGAAGGTGACAAATCCCCTGGCCTGGATGGGTTTCCTATGTTTTTCTTCAAAAAATTCTGGCATATTTTTGAAGTGGACATCTGCAATGCTGTCAAAGAATTCTTTGGCTCCAAATCTCTGCTTAAAGAGATAAATGTGACCTTTCTTGGTTTGGTCCCTCAAAAGCCTGGTGCTGATTTGGTGGATGCTTTTAGACCAATCAACCTTTGCAATTTAGTGTACAAAATTCTCTCTAAAGTTCTTACCTCTCATCTACTGACTCTTCTTCCTTAGATTATTTCCCCACAACAAAGTGGCTTTGTGCCTGGCAGGCAGATTCTTGATTTGATTTTCAAGGTTCATGAGGTCATCCACTCTACCCAAGTTTCTCTTAATTCTAGTTTCCTCCTTAAGTTGGATCTTTTGAAGGCCTATGATCGGGTGGATTGGGATTTGTTGATCAAAGTTCTTAGATCCTTTGGATTTGGAGATATATCCCTTCAATTGATTTTTCAACTTATTAGTACTTCTACAGCTGCCATTTTGGTCAATCGATCTCCTTCTAGGTTTTTTAAACCTTCCAGGGGTATAAGCAAAGGAGATCCTCTTTCTCCTATCCTCTTCTCAATTTTGGCTAAATGCCTGGGCATCTTTTTTAGAAGATTGCTTTTAATGGGTCTTTTAAGGGCCTTTCCCCTTCCTCGACTTCCATTCCTTGCTCGCATGAACAGTTTGTGGAAGACACCATCATAATGGGTTTTTCTTCTATTCAGGAAGCCAAGACTATCAAAACGGCTCTTACTACCTATTCCCTTAGCTCAAGTCAAATTATCAAGTGGGATAAAAGCTCCTTATATTTTATTAATACTCCTGAGGAAAGGAAGCATAGAATTGCTAGAATTATAGGCTACAGAATTGAATCTCTTCCTGCTACCTATCTTGGTCTCCCTCTTGGTCTTAAACCTCTGGACCCTTTCTGGGGTGGTATTGTTGACAGATTTAATACGAAGCTGGCTGGTTGGAAAGGATCCATACTGAGTCAAGCTAGAAAACTTCAGCTCCTTAAGGAATCTTTGCAAAGTCTCCCTGTCTATGCTCTCTATCTTTTCAAGATCCCTGGGAAATATGCAGATATCATTGAAAAAATCCAGAGAAATTTTCTGTGGTCGAGAGTGGAGGAAAATAAGAGATTAGCTTTAGTTTCTTGGGACAGGGTCTGCACACCTAAAAAGTGGGGGGGGGGGGGGGGGTATCCGACCTNGGGGGGGGGTGGGTATCCGACCTATTAGAGCTACCAACTTGGCCTTGCTGGAAAAACAAATTTGGAGAATTTTTGGTGTTAAAAGAGAACGAAATGACATCATTCATAAAAAATAGCTCTTCTCTTTTTCCCATATTTCAGAATTTTGGAAAATTGACCTAAAAGTGCAAGGATCTTTTATCTAGAATATTATTCAAAATGCTAAGGATGCGCCTTTTAAAGGGGCTAATTGGTTTTTAGGAAATGGCAAAAAAATTCATTTTTGGGAAGTTGCTGGATTAAATATTATCCTCTAAATTTTTTTGCTTCTTTTCAACCCCTCATCAATTAGTGTATTCAGAGATATGGAGCTATGGTCAGGGACTATTGGAGGAATGGCTCATGGATTGAACTGTCCCTTTCTTATGAGATGTTAAAACCTCATATGCTGGACATTGTGATCTGGAAGGTTAAGATTTCTAGTGAAGACAAGCTCCTTTGGGGAGTTCTTCCTTCTGGAATCTTCACGGTTGCTTCCTATTCTAAGCTTTTATTAAAGCAACCGAATCCCCTCCCCTTTTGGGCTCAGGTGTGGTATAATTATTTAATTCCTAAAATTAATATCTTTTTCTGGCTAGTCTCACAGAATAAAATCCTCACAATTGACAATCTCTAGAAACGGGGAATGATGCCGAGTAATAGATGCTTCTTATGTAAAAATGCTGAGGAAATGGTTTTTCATCTAGCCATTGACTATAGTTATGCTTGGGAGATTAAGTGGTTTTTTCCCAATAACATGGAAAGATTTTGTAATCAGTGGAAAAAATTTGATTCCCCCATTGATCAACATTTGTGTAATATTATTCCCCGCATGTGATATGGCGATTATGGAGAGAACGCAATGACAGAGTCTTCGGGAACATTGATCTTCCTCCAAAAGTGATAGCTGAGTTCAGATAAAGAGAAGTATTAAGGAAAACTTCAAGATGTTGTCTGGTAGAAGGCTGGATTTCAATGCTGGTGATATGGGTGTGAGGACTGCTAATCACAAACCCCATCCTAGGGAGAATGCCATCTGGCTTTCTCCTCCACCTGGATGGATAAAAATTAATTTTGACAGTGCTGCCAAGGGCAACCCTAGCCGAGTTGGCTATGGGGGCCTCATCCATGATGACATGGCTAATTGCCTAGCTGCGGTGGCTTTACCTATTTGGGTACAAAACAACCACTTGATAGAGGCCATGGCCCTTCTTCAGATGCTCAAACTTGTCAAGAAACACATGGCAGAAAAGGTGTGGATCGAGGGTGACTCACTCAATATTTTAAAATGTATTAGGGACAAGACTAAGCCATCATGGACAATTAAGGAGATCATCAAGGAGGATAGGGTCATAATTAATTTCTTTAATCAAGTCCTTATTTCTCATGCCTTTAGGGAAGCAAATGGTACAGCGGATGAGTTGGCCAATTTTGTAGTTAAAGCTAGGGACATCGTGATTTGGCACAATTATAAAAATCTGACCATCGATATCAAAGCCAAGTTGGCCTTTGACCAATCCCAAAGAAAGAGGATTGATTGGGCGTATCTTGAGAAGCTATGATGATTAGAGACATTTCAAAAAATTAGAGTAAAATGAGGACGAAAAGTGGTGTCTTTCCCAAGAACTCTAATTGTAGACACGAGTTAACCCTTGTTAATTTCAATGTTACCAGTTATCGTAATAGTTGGCTTCTCTCTACAATTTTTACTGTCTCTATGAGCTGTGATATCATGGGAGGTGGGCTTAAGCACAAAGAGCTGAAGGACTGTGTCAAATGGAGAAAAAAGCTGGAAGCTTGGGATATTCTTGAGAAGGGTGGTCTTACCACCTACATGGAAAGATTGCATGGGGAAAAAGATAGTGCTACCAAATTATTTGTTGATTCCTGGAAAGATGGGGCTGTTACTATAATGGACATCACTGTGAACATCACAGAGGATTTCATTGCTGAGATTTTTGGGCTTAGGACAAAGGGAATCAAATTCTTTTGGGACAGTAAGGTTTCATGAAAGGCTATTCGGTTCTTTCCCAAGAGTAAGGAGGAGAAAAAAATCCTTGTGAAAGAGTCTAGAGGGTGCTATGACATGGCATCATTCAAATAAATCTAGGCTACTGTTATGATGATAGTCATGGAGTATGTAACCCTGGATGGTAGGTTTAAGAGAGCCCATTCTTACCACTTTTTTTTGCTTTATCATTTTTGGCATAAAATTAGGGTGTCCCTGCCTTTCTACATTTTGCAATCTCTCCATTTAAGCATCTCCTAGCACAAGAAGAAGGAGAAGAAACCCATTCTTCATGAAGGGTTGATTCTCTTAATTGTTGAACACATAAAGAAGATGGCTAGTGTCAGCCCTGTCATAACCCCGTCTAAATCTAGTTAGGATAAAAAGAGAATTAGGGATGTGAATGTGAAAGATAAGAGTTTGACTGGTAACAAATTAAATAAGGATAAGGATACTATCATGGATATGGACACCTCTGCTGACAGTGTGTAAGGCTATGATAATATGGCTGATTTCACTGAGGAAGATAGTTACTCTTCATCCTCGGTCTCAAATTCAGCTTTGGAGGAGAATGACAACATGGATGATGAGATTACTGGCTCTATGGACAAGGGAAAAACCTCAGGTAGCAGGAAGAACAAAGAGGATAAGAAGAAGGAGGAGGATGTGGGAGGTCAGAAAGTGCCAATTCTAGTTGAGTATGATAGTTCTGAAGACCACGACGTGCCTATATCTCAGAAACTTGAAGCAGTTATGGATGGTGGTCAGGACACTCAAAAGGATGCGACGGTGTGGAGAATACTTCCCCTGCCAAGGAGTCAACTTTACCAGAGAGGGAGACAGACAATGCCCCTAGTAGTTCTTAGAACATCCCTTTCATCAAAACAGTGGACTTGCAGGAATGGAATGTTCAATTACTGAGGGAAGACATGGATGATAAGATCAATCCCCCCTTTGGGGTTCTCCAAACGGCCAATGTTGCTTTCATGTACTCCTTTCGGTTAATTAAATGGGTGTTCCAGGAGATCAAGAATTTAAACCTTAAGCACCATTCTATTGCTGCTAAGGTGGACTCTCTATAGACTCTGCTGGAGTTTGGCCCTAAAACTATGGTGGACAAGGTTACTAATGATGAGGCTAAAAATGTGCAGCAGTTACAAGCTAGAATGGAAACCACGGAAAATACCATGAAAAAACACATTCAAGAATACAACAAATTAATGGGTTTGGCCATGGATTGTTTCCTAACCATTAAGGTTGAGCTGGATACTGGATCCCCCAGTAAAAAACCATAGGATATCACTGAGAACTTGGAAGATGATGGGCCAGAAAAATGCACTAGATCAGCAAGAAGGAAGAAAATTCATGATAAGATACAGGAACTCTCAGAGTTCAATGCAGCGATAAAGAAGATATCTAAAGTGAAGTAGGAAGCCGATGAGGCTTGCAAGGAGTTTTTCTAGGGCTCTGGTTTCTGGTGCTGGTGGTGTATTTTTTTTCTAGTCTCTAGCTTTTGGTTTTTTTAGGTTTTTATTGTTAGTTTTGTCTTTAGTGTACTGGTTTCCAGTCCTATCTCTTTTTGGAGTGCTTCAATGTTTAAAATTTTATTCTAGCTTGTAAGGGGTTTCTGGTCGCCATTCAAAACCTATTTTTCCCTACAATAAAAAACAATTCCATATAAATCTCATCAGGATAATTTTCTTCAACTCCATTAACATTTGAAACTTTCATTGCTACAATACGTACAACAGGTTGTCTCAGAGAATGTAATTTATTTTGATTATGATTGTGAACATTATTTTCAAAATAATCATTTTCCATGGTAGATATGTTGGTCCTTTTTCTTGACATCAACACCATCCAATCATCAATAGTCAGTTGTGCATCTCTAAGATTTTTCAGTAAATGACAAAACTGTCTTCGTTCAAAATCCTCTCCATCTTTTCTAAAAATATTTTCCAATGTGACCACCTTTGTAAAGTCTTCCCAAAGTAGCTTTTCTCATCTTTTACTGTCATATGTTGCCTTGTCTCTCATTGGAGGGAGTTTTTCGATGTCACTAACTAAAATAATTGAAATCCCTAAAATAACAACACAAAATTGACAATGTTTTAGACTATGAATTTATATTATTTTACTAAAGCAGATTCATATACAATAAATTCTAATCTATATACAATATTATATTTTAAATGAATGTATACCTGCAAAGTTGAGGTTATCATTTTGAGGAAAAACTTGGTGAAGTCGGGAGTCTATGTTTTCTACGAACTTCAGATATATATGATGTGACTCATTTCTTCTTGAAAGCTTGTGAGACACGTTCCTTCCAATGGAAAAAATGTTTTATTGGGATTCTTAACTTTGAATGAATTCTTCATCCACCAATATTGAATGTAGATACTCATGTTGGCGTTAGGAGTAGGCATTGCTTCTTGTTTGAGATTTTCATAGATTGCACCAATGAGATATGATTTTCTAGTACCTGTTGTTCCCTGAATTATCATATACAAGGGCATCTCATTTTCACCCCACGATAGTGGAACATAATTATAGGGTGATACCACAATAGTGGGTTACACTTTTTTAGAGGAAGAAATTCTTCACAAAATCCGCGAGGTGGGAAATTTAGTCGGTTACTTTTGATAGAAAGTACATGATTATTTTGATTGAAATATTCTTATTTTCGATCGAAACTACCTTTTTTTCCTAGTTTTGATTGAAACTAACTCAGTTTCGATCGAAACTACCTTTTTTTCCTAGTTTCGATTGAAACTAACTCAGTTTCTATCGAAACTAGGCTAGTTTTGATCAAAACTAACCAGTTAAGATTTTGGTGGGTTTCAACCCATGTTGACATTATACTAAGAAAGTACTTTTGATAGAAATTACTTTCTATCGAAACTAATTAGTTTCGATCGAAACTACTTTCTATCGAAAGTCTTTGAATAGAGGCCATTTCCAAAGGCTAACAAAAATCTGCAGTTTTCATGGCTTCGAGGCTCAAGAACAGGGCTCAAATGGAAGAATAGGGAGGTGTCCTTTTGCATCACACAAGTACTCTGAATGAGATTTCTAACAAATATATATTTGACAATTTTTAAATTAATTAGGTCTATGTTTATTGGTGTGCATCGAATATAGGTTTTTTATAGAATATAAAACTCCATGTTTGACGTTCAATGAAAAATAGTAGAAAAGAAAAAAAAAAATTGAAAAATAACAGTGCCCTCCAGCTTTGAGTCTTCTTTCTATCAAAAAAATAAAATTGAATTTTGATAAATACACAACAAGTTATAACCTACGCAGTTAAGGTATGTCAAAATTATGGTTGACTCTACTTCAAACATTCATAAAATATGAAATAATAATGATAATGTCATCAAACCAATTGCATGCCCTCTGTATGGATGTTACAACACCAAATTCAAAAGAATCGCATTGATATCTATTTTAGAAAAAAAGTTATGTTGTACGAAGTCATTGTACCTTTTTGAAAATAATGTTTTTAGCAACATAGCAATTTTAGTGGGAGAAAAAAAACCATTAAAATCAATTAAAAAATATATTTTGAATCTAGAGAGAAAATCCTAAAAGACTCTAGTTTACTTCATCTTCCAATTTCAAACAGTTTAACAACAATATGCATCTGAATGTGGTATCACCCTATATCAAATGCCTTTTTTATGTTTTTCACTAACAATATTGTAATTGATGTGATGTTGTGTGTTAATATTTAGAAGGCATCCTTTTTCTCTCATCCTTTTGACAAAATTGATTGGTTCTATAGTTTATTCATCAGACTTGTATGAAATTGACAAATTTGATTCTCTATCCATATCCCTCCGTCCCAACATATCAATTTCAGAAACTTCCATTGCATTTCATTGATGCAATAGTGAAATGATTTCCCATTCATACTCAGTATTGTTTCCTTAACCAATTTCATTTTTTCTCTTTTTGAATTAGCTGCAGTGTTGTCACTATCTTCTACATCCACATTCTATTTGATATGCCATGGATCACATTTCAATGACTCCCGATGTGAGATTATAGTATCACTATTTTCACCAATATCTAGAGAAATGTCACGAAATGGTTTGTAGAGGAGAAATCCTGGTAAACATAATTCAATAATTTTTTTTTCCTCACGTGGTGGAATACATACAAACCTTGGGTAAATCCTAACAATCACATCCGTTTTCATGCGTTCCCATTTGTTATCTTTTTTCTAACTCTTGTTCTATATCCATGATTTAGACACATCAATCAAAGGGATAGTTTCCATAGACAAGGGTCTCTTTCTAAATGAATCGATGAATGATTATGATTGTTCTTCACAACTATCTTCATTATTTATAGTTACATGTTTGAATATTTTTTTAGAAACATTAAGACTAACAAATCGTCTACTGCTTTCAACCAATGGGAGCTCCAGGAGAATGTGACATTTTTCTTGAGCTCCAACATCTATTTCAATAATTGCTTTAGTTAAAATTTTCTTGTACACCTTTGAGGATAGATTTTTAGGATTCCCTATATTGGCCAAATGCATTAGCATTTGATGGTATATTTTAGAAATTTTCTCTGCTTTCACTGCATATTTTGCAATGTATCTAACAACTACATTCTTTGATGAAACAAGTTTCCAATCTATATTATCTCTCCAGAATTGCAATCTATAATGATTATGTGAGCTCACTCTTTCATCATTCCTTGCAGGCTCACATTTCTTCTCACCAGTTTCTATGTCTTCATATAATTTAGAACCCTCTAGATTTTAAGGCCAAGGGGAATTGTACCTATAATTTATATATAAATAAATAATATATTTTGGAAAAAAATATATTAACATATAGTACATATACAAAATATGTTTCAACAAATTATTACCTGAAAGTATTTTGTCCTTTTTTTCCTTAAAAGTGCAGTCTCTTTCCATATATGTTGTCTTTCCATAGTGTTGAGAATTTGATCATAATCTCAATATATATCCATCTCTAAAAGTTGTCTTGTATTTTTCAAACATGGGTGTTCAAAGAAATTTTGAAAGCCCTAGAAAAAATTAACCCAAACTTCAAAACTGATAGAATTCATAGTTAAATAGCTTTCTATCGAAGAACACATTATTTTTAAACTCATTATAAATTAACCTACATGTTATGTTGCAGAACATCTTCTCTTGGATTCCATGCATGGACAATTCGTTGGAAAAAGAGTTCAGCAACTTTCACCTCTTCTTAATTATGCAAATCTATAGAATCCATATTTGGATCTCCATGAAGCCATAAAAACACATGCACATGTGGTGATCCTCTTTGTTTCCATTCATATCTTGACCAAAACCCCTTAACATTCAAACCTTTCTCTAAAACTTCTTTCCAAAACATTGTGTGTTTGAGATGCATGTAGTGAGAGACTATGTGAGGGTAGTCAATAAAATTTTGTCTCCTTAAATTTTGAGCTTCTTTAGGGTTTGTTGGCGTCTTTCCTGGCATTAGTGCATGTAGGTTTGGCCAATACATATCAACCATGCTTAGCGTGAATTTTTTTTTTTGGCATCCCTAACTGATTAAGCATATTACATAATTCACCCTGACATTTTGACCAATAAGACCTTGTACCTCTTAATGTTGTGCCAAATCACATCAATTTATAAGCAAGTTGTGAATTTGGTATACATTCCATGTTCTCACATAATTCATCTATGGTAATTGGTAATTCTTGAATGTTCCGTTTTGCAAACACACTACTGGAATTTTCTGTTTGATGCCTCATTATCATGTTCATCATGTAATACCTAAATCTTGGGTGTTTTCCAAAGTATTTTTCCCTATATCAAAGAAGAGGCTTGACATATTCATGAAGGTGAACTTGTCTTACACGCAGTTCCAACTAGTCACATCACCCATATGGAAATAAGGTTGGAAAGGCCATATCAAGCAAACCTGGAGTTATATATTCATTCATCGGTGGTGCACCAATTGATGACCAATCAATCAATCTTTCAATATCTATACGGGGGTTGTTTACCCATTTACGAATGAATTCCATTTCTCTTTGAAGATTTGGTGGTTGTTTTTCCATTGATATTGTGTGATTTAATATGTTTCCTTCTTCTTCCTCCACTATTGATTCTACAAACACAAATTCTTGTTCCTCTAAGTCAAACTTGATATGAACCGTCTTCATTTGGTTGAAAATATTGTAATCAAAATTTATTTCCACATTGTTGAGAGCATGACTAACTATTGGGACACTTGAATAGAATTTATCATGTTCTATTTTGTACCTTAATGCTCGATACACCTTATCTTTGTTGACTGTAAAATTATAATTTGTACCCCGTTGATCCTTTTGTCAAACAACTATTATTGGAAACTCTTTAATTGGACATGGAAGAGTTTTATATATCTATTCTATATTTTGTGGGAAACATATTATGTGTCCTTTATATTTATATTGACCGCCTTTTACATGTGTCCCCTGCAAAATTGGACTTACACATGCAATCAAAATTTCCTCAACTTGAGTTAGATTTTCAAGTTCCTCTGGTTGTGAACATGGATCCATATTATTAAATACAAAAAACCTATTATTTCTTTTTTCTTTCTTACATCTTGAACACAAAGGATCTTCTATTTTCCGACTAACTTTTATTCGAAGATAACATTCCTGACACATGTTACACATAGATGGACGAACAATGCTATCTAAATTGTGTTGAAATAATAATTGTAGCTTCTAAAATTTAGTTCCAACCATTTCATTATAGCTTACATGATTTTGTACATTTTGTTCACTTTGACAAGGTTGCAAAGGATTGATAGGTACAGACCCAACATATGGATTTCATTCTAGATTAATATTTAATTGAGTGTTGGAATTAATATTTTCACCCTGCAAATCTTCTTCCATTCTTTCAACTCTTCTTCTAGCATTTCTTTCTCTCTCTTGTCAATTACTGTCTTCAATTTCATTTCCCCTTTCTATAAAATTCATCTGATCCTATCACCTTCTTCTATATTCTCTTTGATATTCCCTTTAATATTCCCTTTGATTGATAGAAATTTAAAAGTTCAAACTTCTAGTATGATTTTGTTTCTCAATTTCTATTTGAACTAGGCTCCGCTATTCTTGAATTATCTGGATGCCTCTTGTACTCATATTCCCTTCAACTCTATTTTGATCATATAACTCTTATACCATTGTTTGTTCTCTTCTTGTAGCCCTTCTTTTCCTATCTTGCTGATTGTGGTTTGCACATTGGTTGTCCCTTTCTATATCATTCATTTTTTCATGTTACCCTCTTCTATATTATTGTTGATATTCCCTTATGTATTCCCTTCACTCATAAACAGATTGAAAGTTCAAACGTCTTTGTGGCGTAGCTACAAAATGAAAAGGAAATATGCTACAATTCATTTTCTTAACAATTTAAATTCTACAATTTGTAATTAGATTTAAACACTGCAAAATTTTCTTCACCCAAAATGTGTTTGGTTAAAGCAACAAGAAATGTTTGTTTGAAAAAACACTATGAAAACTGTTTCTAAAACTTTTGTTTCTCTTTTAAAAAATCATTGTGGAAATCTTTTTCTCTCATCACATTTTTATATCTAGATTTCTCATTCTAATAACTTGTTGATTTTTTTTTTTATGCCAATTATAAGTGAAATTTACAAATTGCAATATATTACTGAAGCAAACTTTTTTCAAACTTCTGAAACTGTTTATGTAGAAAAATGATTTTGAACATTTGTGAACATATATGTCTATTTATTATATAGTTATGGGAAACTAAGCAGGTGGAATTATGTATCAAAACACTTAGATTATTATTTTATGGCACAATAAATTGATGACATCTTGAAAACAACTTTTGCAATCCTTGGAAATCAGGTGCGGGCTTTGTCCTGAGGAGGTTGGACAAATCCATCATTGTAGCTGCATGTTTCAACTTACCAGAGGGCACTAATAATCTTGCAAAAGCTAGATCTGTTCTTTGTGGAGTCAGACTAGCTTTAAGAATGGGGATTTCAAATCTGCACATCAAGGGGGATTCACTTATCATTATCTCATACCTATCCATGAAAGCCTCAGTTAACTGGGAACTTCAATATGTGCTTAAGGAAGTAATAAATATCCTTCCCATATTCTCCTCATATAGAATCTCACATTGCTACATGGAGGGAAATAAACTCATAGACTGGTTACCAAATCTAGGTGTTGATGAGAGTGTGGTAGATTGGGAATCGGACCATGTCCAAGTACAGGTAAATGAAGTACCAGAATTATTTAAGGAGGAAGTGAAGTAAGTTTGCTCACTCTGGTTAACCGACATTTTCAAGTACACAGAGGTTCAGGAAATGTAACTCATGCCGCATGTGTCAAATACGACATATCATTCTTTGATGGATATGAAATCAGAACAAGGTACCAAACAGATTTTTTGGGACATGAGGCTCATACGCTGTCATGGTGTCAACCACAAGAGCTCATCAACATGCATACTTGGGCCTTTAATGCACTTCCAAGCCATGGTGGAAAGTTTAAATAGCAAAGCCAAATTGCATGGACTATAGGTGAGTTGGCACCCTCTAAACCTATTTGATCTTCTAATCTACGCCAGAGTATATTCAAAACCATAGAGAGCCAAATATCCTCAAAATATGAAACATGTGAGGATTAAATGGAATTGACGAATTGCTAATCTATGTTAGAATATACTCAAATTCACAAGAGAGCTAAATATTCCCAAAATCTAAAACATGTGGGAATTAAATGGAATTGATGAACATGACAGACCCATGTGATAGGCATCATGCAAATTAAAGAAGAAAAGGGCTATTTAATCACCTAATTCCTCCACTTTAATCACTCCTCTTCTTATAAAAACTTAACCAGGCTCTCATAGTGATTACAATGGGATACAATGAGAAGAATCTGTGAATCTATCTGAAAGTCAATAATTGGGAACACCCCATTGTAGGGCCATACGTGGATAGACAGATGAAAGTGATGTTCAAGCCCCTGCCAAATAAAATACTGGATGCCATAAAAGTCATCATAGGTGATGGGATATTGTTGCCAGACGTGCCATGACACATTTACCATTCCCAGGTCATCTCGGTATTCTTATCTAACTGGTATGACATGCTTCCTGACTACACCTTACTTTTAGATATGGCTAGCAAAGTTTTTCATCCTGAATATGTATCGGCTGAGGAAATCCATATCGCATTACAAAAGTATAATCTACATGGTTCTAAAGTGTGGGTTGCGGGCCTTTTTCCTCCTCAGCAATTGGACGATAAAAAAGAGTGTGCAAAACTATATGATATACTCAAACAGGCACTGTAAGGGCGAGACTAGCTGCAGATGCGTAAAGAAGTGATTAAAATAATGGATATCCTCCAAAATAGTATGGTGGCTAATGCATTCTTTTTTTTGAAAGGTTTTCTACTATCATTGCATATGTTGAATCTGGTCTTTCAGTGTCAAGTCCATCGGTTCTTTCTCCAGCTTCATAAAAAAACTCTTAAGGTAGAAGCGGGTAGCGGCTAGGGAAGCAGCAATAGCAGGTTTAAAGGTCCACAGATCTGTACCCTAAATTTTTTTGATGAGGTTTGGAAATCTATAGATGATGATCCCAAGATAGACCATAAAGGTAAGGGCCCCCGTAGCGGCTCTCTACAAAATTTTGAGTCTATCGGGCTCCCGGTCTCTTACTTTGAGATACTGGAATTTTGTCTGGGCTTTTATGTAATTCATCTGCAACAAAAATGCCCTCCTTAGTTCCCCTATGTTTCTTCTTCTCGGTGTCTTTGTATAAAATGTATGTAATGGGAAATGATTAAGGGTTTTCTTTCTACCTCTTTCCCTTATGAGCCCTTGAAGCAGTTTTAATTTTTAATATATCTTCTAATGGCACCACCATTTTTGCCTTAATTTTTTTATTTTTTTTGTAATATACGAATTGTTTTTAAACCAAAAATACAATGTCACTATATATGAATGTTGTGCCTCTTCATAGTAGTGAGGTTGTTTGCATAACAAAAATATGTAATGATTTTACAAACTTTCCATAATGAAAGGGAATAATTCGTAAGACTCTTTAATGAATTTTTCCATTTATTTACTTGACAATTTAATCTCTAAGTTTTGTAATTACATTTACACATTGAAATGTTAATGTGTCAAAAAATACTATGAAAATTGATAGAGAAATTTTTTAGCACTCTGAAAGTTCAAACATTGTCGTGACATAGCTACGAAATGAAGCGGAACTATGTTACAATTAATTTTCTCAGAAATTTAAAGTCTACATTTTATAATTATATTTTCACATTGAAATAATTATTTCACCCATAAAGGGTTTGGTTAGAGTAGCAGGAAATGTTAATGTGCCAAAAAATACTATAAAATTTGTTTGAGAAACTTTTTGTTCTCTTTTGCAAATTTCATGGCAATAGTTTTACTCTCATCACATTTATTAGTTATATATAGAAATCTCATACTAATAACTTGTTGAATATTTCTATTTTATGCTAATTTTAAGTGGAATTTACAAATTGTAATATATTATTGAAGCAATTTTTTTCAAACTTCTCAAATTGTTTATCTAGAAAAAGAAGTTGGAACATTCGTGGACATATATGTATATTTATTGGGTCAGTGCAAGAAGTTGAGTCAATTCCGCGGAAGTCTTGTGGGCTTGAAAACTACCGCTAGAAACGGGCACCCATCTTAGGCTCGGACACCCGATCCAAAATTCAAAAAATGGGTGCCCATTTTAAAAAAAAATTAAAAAAAAAAATAAATCATTTTTTATGCCGATTTATTACATTTAAGAAACGGGTACACATTTTTAAACATATGCCCATTTTTTAAAATTCAAATTTACCAAAACACCATTTGCATTGGATTTCGGTTCGGGACAGGTTTGGTGGGACCAAGCCTATGCTTGGACCTCCAAAATAATGGCTAAGGAATTTGAACACCAGATTTTTGTCTTGTCATAATTTTTTGAGGGTCTTCCTAATCAAATTTTTTGATGAAATTAAAACTCATTAGAGCTCTTACTGTTTAGATTTCAAAAATATAAATTTTATAGTGATATGATAAATTTTACTATTTTTACAATATTTATTAATCAAAAGTGGTACCAAAACTTAAAATAGTAAGGTTCACTAAAACTTTAATAACTTTTTTGATTTTATGTTTTTGAAAAAATGAATTATATGTGACCAATCTACATATAATTCTATTCAAAAAAAAAAAAAAATTCTCAAAAAAGTGAAATTTTGATCAAATTATGGTGGTCGTACACGAGAGGTTTTGAAAATTTACTTTATAGTCAATTAAAAATTAATAAAAAAAAATATTAAATTAAAAAAAAAAGAAAAAATATTTTGACCAATCTTCAATGTGTTAGGTACCTTCCCCCAAAAGGATTTAGAAAAATTCATTTATTTAGTTCAAAATAGGGTGGTCGTACACATGCGGGGTATGGTCCTGAAACAGGCATTTTGAAAAAGAGGTTTTTAAACATGCCTACTAAATATATTTTCTACTATGTGGGTATTTAAATAAATTACATATTT
>MU224931.1:3636557-3653650 GCA_018584345.1 Thuja plicata
GGATTTTTTTGATATTCAATCTCTAAGTGCCTCAAATTTTGACATCAATTGACAGACAACTTGAAAATTAGGGAAAACACTTCCACTTTTTGCCCAAAAAGTGGACTCAACTTCTTGCTGGCACCCTATTATAAAGTAATAAGATACTAAACTAGTGGAAAATGTATTATATATCAAAACACTTGGACTATTATTATATGACACAATGAATTCATGACACCTTGAAACAATTTATGTATATAGGAATTGCTTTTAAACAAAAAATGCAACATCGCTATATATGAACATTGTGCCTCTTCATAGCAGTGAGGTTGTTTGCACAAGGAAAATATGTAATGAATTTACAAATTTCCATAATGAAAGAGAATAATTTGTAAGACTCTGTTTCATGAATTTTACAATGAGCTCTTCGTATTGACAATATCCTATGCATGTTGTTGATTACGAACCATATATGTGCTGATAACTTTATTCAACTCAATTTCATCTGGACCTTACTAATACTTCATTTTGATATGTACAAAAGCAACAATTCTTTTCATTTTTTGTATAGTCTGTTTAATCTGCATACACTTTTATCGAAATTGATAGATTATACTTTTCTTCTTCATCATATCGTTAATGTCTTCTTTAGACAACAACTTGTGAAGGGAGTTAGAAAATTGTTGGACAATTTTATGTAGTGATCGAACTACCAACGATCTTTGAAGTAAAGAACATCCAAGATCTTTTCTAAATTTCTCTATTTTTGACAAACAAATTCGGGCTTGCCCTTTGATACCATGCCATTTTTTATTACTTCTTACAAGTGTGTTCCTTCTCATGTTAGTTGTTGCGAGCCATTCAGATAGCAATACTTTGGTCTGTTTAATACAAAGACCCTCTAATTGATGTGGAAAGATTTGCTTCATTTCTTTTAGAATTGTGATATTTTGATTGCAAATCAGAAAGCTTGTTTCAATTTTTTCATCGACCTCCCTTGCAACATTTGGTTGTTCGATTATATTTTTGAAAATTTTTGTTTCCTTTCTAATCAAATGGTCACCCAAATATTGAAGTTCATTTCTCCTTTCTATAAATGCGGGGTATATTCCTTCTCCATCTATGTTTTGAACAAGAATCAAGGTTTGAGAAGGTGAGGAGAGAGAGTAAGGGACAACTTCTACTAAGTTATAGCTTGGAGAATGGTCTAAGTGAAATGGTGGAAGACAAATATCTATCGAATGTGTAATAGGAGATAATTGGGCACTTACATTCACTATTGTTGTCACATTAACTTTTTCTATCCCCATTCTTTTCTTTTTCAATGTACATTTACCATCTTCTTCTTCTTCATTTTTGTTCTAGACTCCCTCATCCTCTTGTTGAAATGCACCATCTTCTATATCTATTGGAATAATCACACATGTATCATCATTTTCCATCTTTGAAAAAACTATAACTGATTCATTCGTAATTTGATTTCCACTTTGATATCCTGGTATAGGTATGGCAAATAAAGCATAGGGTTTTGCCAGCCATTCCATAGACATTAATATCACATTCATTGTTCTTTTTGTAATTGATGTATCTTATGAAAGGTACCAATTCACTCTACCAACATCTTTTTCTGATATGTTTGTTGTGTTGAAGAATGAAAATAATCTAAGACCATTTTCCTCCATGTCTTCTTTTATGTTATTAAATTGGCATGCTCTGATCACTTCAAAACTTAACTTGCAATTTCGCCTCCTTAATATATTCTTTTCATGTTGACAGTTGTCCCAATGTTCTTCTAAAGCTAGGTTATGTTTGTATTCAGATCCTATTGATGCACTAAGATTACCTATTGGATCAAATTTGTATCTTGAATTACAGAAGACGTACATGCAAAGAGGGGCCAAGTTGATTTCAGATGTTTCAGCTACATCTCTATTTGTGCATGAGTGATCCCCTATTCTAATTGGAAATTTGAACAAATTGGTAACCTTTTCCCCCCAAAAAATTATCACATTTGTAATCTGTCTACACAATTCCCGTAGTATGATTTGATCGGAAGGGTACCTTGGTAACTTCAATGGGATTCTGTGGAAACCTGCAACTCTTAAATACATAAAATTATGGAATTGGATATACCAGTTCCTAAAATTGACAAGTTAATTGCATACTTCAGTAGATAGCCTTTTCCCTATATCATTGTCAAGTCGCTTTACTATAGAGAAGAGGAACGCATCATTAACTCTACAATAATGTCTCTCACTTTCAATGAGTTCCAATTGAGGGTAACATTCATATATCCTCTTGAATCCCCCACTGAATTGACCAACCCGTTTCAATCCTGGATATTTACCCTGTCAAGCCAACATGTACACTAAATAGGATGTCATGTAAATTTTTTTGGTTGGCAAGACATTGATCAATTTCTCATCAAAGTTATTATTAATGATCGTAGGCCAATCAATTAGTTTTCTCTTTAACAGTTTCATGATGAAATAACACATCCACAGTTCAAAGAGCTTTGCATCTTGTTTTCTATATACCATATTCAATAGTGTGGTATAATCTTTAGCATCATGTTTAAACTCTTCTCTGTGTTGTCCTCTAGCCATTTTATTAACATTGATGTTCTTTTGAAGCATTAATTTTTCATTGACAAAGCGAAGAGCTTTCTGATTTTTTTACGTAGTACTCATTAGCTATCTTCACATCAATGGTTTCATACTTTGAATGAATTGGAATGGAGAATTTTTTTTGTGCCATAATTGGGCTAATATCCAGAATAATTTCTCCTAGTGGAATGGTTATCTTTCTTTTTTCTTTGTTATAAAATTGCGCACACTGCAAGACCAAGTCCACTGATTTAATATAAATTGGAAATGTCACTGCTTCAACAAAACTCGAAGTGACCATAGACTACAAAAGTTTTGAACTCCCCCCACCATTTTTTATTCTCTCACCAAAATCCTCTAGATTGACATAACCTATGTTTGTCTCCCCTATCTACATATAGGTTGTGGAAAATTTTGATTGAGGAAGTACTATAGTATATTCATACTTCATGATGAATGGTAATTTATTTTTCCTGAAAAAGAAAAAGTTTAATTCTAAATAACCAGTAGTAATGGTATTGAAAAAATACAATTAACACAATCACTATATCTTGTACAAATAGAGTGAAAGAAAGAGATACTTAAAGTTTACTTTGGGAAAAAAATGAAGACATTAACAATGATACAAAAATTTAAATATGTATTTTAATAAAATCAATATGTATACAAAATATATAACTAGAGCAACTATAATTTAACTACAAGTAATTTCATTTAAGACTTTAGAGAAAAAAAATTTAATGTTGTGATTTTGACAAAAATAATTTTACAATATATTACTATATTTTTAGTTATCACATGAACACAAAATTATAAATACTTTCTATGGATTTTATAACCTTTGATGTGATAAGTGAGTGTATCAATGTGTACCAAAAAAAATACATCATTTTTAAATAACCACAACCATACAATATATAAATATCTTTAATAGGAAACATAAAATTTTGATAACAGAAAAGGAAAAATATCTATAATAACTTTGATAACTCAAGGTAGAAGTGACCACTAACAAAGAGGGATGCCTAACTACTCTGCACCGTAGAGATGACTAAGAGAATAAATCTGTATATAAGTAAAAATGAATTTTAGAAAAGGTAGAGATTATTAAAATAATTAAATAAGATTAAGATTTAGAAAAATGTATTAAAGAATCGAAATTTATCTTTTAGTGTAATTGGTACACATTAACAATTAAAATTTAATGATACGATTTTAACAATTATACTATATGGTTATATATTTATGTATTTTTCATATATAATTATGTATTAAAGTATACATGCTTATACATTAATCCTTCAATTAAATTATAACATTATACTTAATGTATACTATAGGATTATACATTAATATATTTTTCATACTTAATGTATAGGATTAAGATTTAGTAAAATGTATTAAAGAATCAAAATACATATTTTAACAAAATTGGTATATTTTAACAATTAAAGTATTACTTTTTAAGGATTCAATTTACTTTGTTGCTAGGATTGGAGTTCAATTATGTTTATGATTTAAGACAAAGCACAATTTTAAACTTAAGGAAGATTTCAAACAAGGTCTAGCTTCAAACTTAGGTAAAATTTTAAAATCAGGTCAAAATATAAACTTAGGTTACAATTTTGAAATGAGGACCAATTGAAAGAAAATCAAACTTAGATCAAATTTCAAACTTCGGTTGTACTTAAAACTTTGGTCAAATTGTAAATTATGTCAAACTTCATAACCTTTGATATTATCACAACTCTGATAATATTTAGGATATTATTACACTTAATTTACAATTCTATTAAGGTTAGAATTAGGAGTTATATTCAGGTTAAAATTTTAAATTTGATCTCTAGAATCTCCTAATTATACTTGAATACTCAATTCTAAACTTTAACAATTTAGTTAAATTTTAGAATTGCACTCAAACATTCAAAATAAAAATCAAATTTCTTTAACAAAATTAGAAACTAAAATTTAAGATTAGGGTTTCGTTTCGTTTAATATTACAATTATCTCTCCCTTAAAATAGGCTTATGGTTCAAATAGAATTAGGTTACTATTGTCATTCAACTATAATTCTATTAGGTTTAGAGTAAGAGTTCAGATTTAATTAGATTATGAATAGATCTGAGTTTGTATTAACCGAGGTTCATATCCAGTAAAGTTATTATCATTTCAATGCACGGGGTTCATAGCTAGTAAAGTTATCATCCCTCAGCCATTATGCTTTTTATCTGCTGCTAGTCAATTTTTATCATCCACGTGGATTAAGCTATATGAAAATAAAGATGTGTTAGGATTATAACCATTTGTATTGGGTGCATTATATAGCTGACAATTTAATGAGTCTCTTGACGCCTATTGGCAGATAGCAGCTAGACAAAAGGTCAAATAATTTAATTTGATAGAAATGCATGATGAATATGCGTTTGATGAACATGCATATCAAATGTCCCCTCCCCGCAAGAAATCAGCATCATAAGAAAGGCTATCTATGATTATTTTACTCTTGTCTACACAACACGCACAACTTCTGTGTAATTTTTGCATGACCCATATACCATATTTGTACCCATTATGATATGATCCAAGTATGGCTCCTTGGGAGTTCCTTTGTGTACATGAGCTCTTATTTCTTTTCTTTTCTTTAGTTAATTTTTTGTACGATAAAGTTCATTGTTGCCTTCCCATGTTCCTATTTTCTTGCGGTGGTCTGGGAAATTCTTACATAATAAAATTTAGAATATTATATTGTAACTGAGTAATTACATTTAGATGAATTCTTGATCAATATTACTCACTTACATACGTGGTAAGATAAAACATTTTATAAAATTAAAAAGAAAGCAAGCATCGTTGTGATAAATCCAACGATAATAAACAGGACCAGAATGAGTTGTGGTTGTCATGGTCTGCTGGGCGGCAGAATGTGGGAATCATGGGACAAACCATTCCCTGATCATGAGACTTTGGAGGAGTCATGATTTCTATAATCGACCCTATTCTTGACATTTCACCTCCGATTCTTAGGCGAAAATTTTCCATTCAAACTCAAGCATTCTTTGAACAGCCTCCGAGGACTAGAGCTCCAATTTGTATATATTGTGCTAGTTTCAGTTTGTACATCATGGTCCCTATTCTGGTATACCTTTCTAGACCCTAATCTACTAACAATTGGACATGATTTATAGCCGAAATTGAGAGTTTCCACCCGATGCCTTTACAAGAGGCCCATAATCAATCCGTATTCCCTATGGTACTGTTTTCCCGTACTCATTGATTGACTATCAAAATAATGAAAAAATAAATAAAAATCAATATTCTTTCAATAAATTAAGTATCAAAGACATACCATAAATTAAAGAAACTGCAAAATGCCCAAACTCCGAGCTGCAAAACGCCCAACCACCCAGCTACAAAATGCCCAAACACCGAGCTGTAAAACGCCCAAACACGGGAACAAAATATAAGTATCAATAATATTACATATTATTAAAGTAAAACTATATTATACGAATTAAATTACAAGTTTAAATGCATAAGAATGCTCTTACCGTGTAGCTTTTATTGATGATAGAACACAATTTGAAATGTACAAATGCTGCCAGAGATGTTTTGGTATTCACTAGAGATGTTTTCGTAATCGGTGAAGAAATGGTAATGGTTTGTTTTGTGCCAAGATTGTGTAGAATGGTTACGAAACCAATTTTGTTCTATAAGTTCTAAAATAAACAGATCGCATCGCGTGATGGGAAAGACAGCGGAAAAGCGGCACAAAAAATTCCATATTTGGTTGTTTTTTATTTTAAAAAGCAGCCAAAATTGGGGCTGACCCAAACAGAAAACCAATACGAGGAGTGCTGAAAACTAGCAAACCACCCATAGCAAACCCTCAGCCTATGCCACTTTTGAAAACCAGAAACCAAGAAAGAAAATCAACAGGCCCCAACTCCAACACGGAGTTGGTAACCAGCCTGGAAGTCCTTACAGGCCCCAACCTCACCATGAGGTTGGTAACCACCCTGTGGTAGTGATTAACACCAGAGTTAATATTAATAGTAAAAAATAACAGATAACAGTAATTAACAGTAAAAACCAGTCTGGTAGTCTTAATAGGCCCCAACCTCACCATGAGGTTGGTAACCAGCCTGTGGTAGTAATTAACAGTAGAGTTATCATTAACAGCAAAAAATAACAGATAACAAAAGCTAGAATTTAAACGAAGATCAAACAGGCCTACATCGCCCAACTGGAGAGTTCAGTCAAAAAGGTTAACCATAGACAAGGGGGCTAATTGGGGTTACCTTCCCCGCCTTTCAACAGGAGCTTCAGCCAATCGTCCACAAGGAACTGGTATAATTCTTCATCCTTACACTCACCTCCCAGGTTCATTTTCTCCATGTGAAGGAATTGGAGTGTAGTGACAGCTGCATGCATAATCTTCATAGAAAAATCTGCAATCTTGTTGAAGCTTTCCCTGAGATTATTGATTTCCACTCTCATTTCTTTTATCTCCACCTTGGGGTCAGACAACAATTTATGTGGACCAGCATTACCAATGGGGGTGTCACTCACAGCATCAGGCAGTTTATCCTCTATTTTTTTAGGTTCCTCCGGGGTAATATTTATAACCACCTGAGGGCTAGGGGACTGTGAGGTTAGGAGCGGAGAGTCTACTTTCTTCTCCTCAAAGATTTTTCTTCGTGAGGTCATAGGTGGGGAGACCAAAACTGGCTGAGACTTGAGAGTCATGGCTTTTCATAGATCCCTCCAAAATAGGGCTTTGCTTCTTTTTTTCCTTATCCTTCTCCTCGACCTTAATTTTCTTTCCCACATTAGAATTCCCCCTAGTTTCCTGCTTGATATCTTCTTCCTCCTCTGAATCTTCTTCCTCTTCAGAGCACCTCTTTCTCATAGCTTTTTGCATGAATCTAGTTTTTGTGGCTATTCTGTTAGATCTCCGTCTTCTGTCGTTCTACTCCTCCTCACCTTCAGAATCAATGGTGATTTGGTCACCATCGACTGAGCTCAGTTTATATTTCTTGGAGACCGGGGTTTTGGAGGAAGTCGGGGGGTTGGATAGCGTGTCTTGAAGCTCATCAGGGTTCGCAGTGTGCTGTGTGGAGAAATGAAGAGAAACAGTCCTAGGTGGGCAGAGGGCTAAATGGAAATTGTAAAGGCAAAGAATTAAGCCCTGATGGAGGATGCAATAATTTTTCCTAGATTTCATTTTAACTCTTACATCCAGAACAGATGCTTCCATCGAATGGAGCAGAAAAAAAAGGAAAGGATATGGAATCGTTGTACCTGAAGTGATTAAGGAGAGGGAAATGGTAGTTGTAACAGGTGCCAAAGCGGCCTTCCAGAGTGATGTACTTCATTAGAATGAGGCACATTTCATCCCATGGATCGGGTAGCGACAATCTGTTGAATCCTCCCCTAAAATGTTTAGGGATCTCCACTTTTTTAATGAACTACTTCATATGGGTGTCATCATGGCTTTTGGTGATCTTCTTCCATTTTTTCCCCTCTGTGGAGAGACCTGTGGCTTGCGTGATAACCTCCTCATTAATCTCAAATGTTATTCCATTAATTGTAACTTTATGCTCATCCCAAGTTTTCACCAACTGCAGGGAGACTAGTTCATCACTTCCGCCCATAGCCTTCATGAATGGGAAGAAACCGCCTTCCTTGAGGTAGTTGAGAATGCATAGATTTTTTATTAAATCATCCTCAATCCTAGCGGGTTCCACCCGCACCATACTCTGCCCATCTCCGAGCTGTATTCAGGCAAGTCTTCCTCCTTAGTCTCAACCAACATCCCACCTTTCCTTCCTTTTTTCAGCACAACCCTCACCAGATCAGAGCAATAAATCCAACAGATGTAGCACTTTTGTCTCCAAATAAAAAACTAGGTGGTAATAATGTCTGCCTTCTCACAGAGTTGGCCCGTACTATTCACATGGTTTGCCGATATGAGCGAATAAGCTTTGCATATCGAGAAATGATTTTTCCATAAAGGCCATAAAGGCTTGATGTTGCAATTAATCACATCAGTCATTTCATTCTTTCCCTTGCACGTGTTATGCTCCACGTCTTCTTTTAATTTGAAAAAGATCACTCTTTCTAAAAATGACATTGATAGCTCGTCTTTCAAGATGGCAATAATTAATATGACCACATCCCGTATCTCTTATAAAATTTGAAATGATGCGGCACCTCATGAACTTGCCCACCCACTTTTTCAACCAATCAACATCAGCCATGTTAGACATTATTAACATTACTTTCTTTTTCCACAAGTTGAATAATATGCTTGGGTAGGGAGTTTAAGTTTCTCCAACATCTTAATCTATTCACCACAAGACCCATGGTAGCCAGCATGTCTGCCACCACATTACCTTCATGGTAAATGTGCTATAGGTTGAATTCATCGAACCTGGGGAGCAGTGAACAGATGTCATGCAACACATTTGCCAAAATCTAGCCAGTAGTATAGTTCCCTTTAACCAGCTCAATAACAATTTTAGAATCACCTTCTATGAGTAATCTTTTAATCCCTATATTAGACGCCACCTTTAGACCCCATAGGAGGGCAAACATCTCAGCCAAATTGTTAGATCCCTTTCCAAGGTGGACCGCATAGGCCAATATAAGGTGTCCTTTATGATCTCTAAAAATACCTCCTCTCGCAACAATGCCATTAGAGGTAGCACAATCAAAGTTCAACTTAGTTATGTTTTCCTCTAGGGGTGACCATTTAGTGTTAAGTCTTGTCAGAATTTTTGAGTTTTCCATCGCATAGAAGGAAGTGGGAAGAGCCCATTCCTTGGCTATCATACACTCTACTCCCTTGGGGGGACGGGGGGGGGGGGGGGGGGGGGTTTNGGGGGGGGGGGATTTTCCAATGATAGGTTTCCAGGTTTTCCTTCAGAAGATTCACAGTCAGCCGCACTGTACCTTCAACATTATTGTCTTCTCCTCTAAAAATCTGGTTGTTTCATTCCTTCCATAGACCCCAGTAGACATGTGGGGGTAATAATCACCAAAGGATGTGAATGAGAGGGTGCTCAACAATTTGACCCCAATTATTAATGAATTCATCTAAGTGCTCCAGAAAGACCCAGTTCAGTTGTAGTTTTCTCATTATTTTTTCCCACACCTAAGAAGCGTAAGGGCAGTGAATAAGGATATGATTTATAGTTTTTGCCTACATTTTACAAAGAACACACATGTTTACCAACTGAACCCCTCATTTCTAGAGGTTGTCTAACGTAAGGATTTTTCCATGAAGAGAAGTCCACCAAAAAAATTAATTTTGGGGATGAGCTGGGGGAGCCACCCCTTTCCCCAACTCAGCTCATCGGCCAGAGCCTTGATGTTAGCATGGTAAGCAGATTTGATCGTAACCTCCCCCGATTTGTTGTGTCACCACACAACCTTGTCAACAATTTGAGAGATGGGGATCCTGATCTCGACAATCATTTTTTGTAGTTCCATAATGTGGGGTGGGATATGCTCCTGGTCATGGTAAGCATTTGCAAGGTTCTTCCATTTCATATCCTGATAAATGTAGTCACTAACTTTGTCTCCAAAGTGGGAAGTCAAATGATCTCTGAGGAGACTAAGTTTATTTCTACTGAGAGGTTTATCTCCTACCCACCAATCCTCCAAGAAACTTATCTGTTTACCGTCACCCACCACCCATTTTAGGCCTCTGAGGAGGGATCCTTTACTTTTCACCATGAAATTCCAGAATTTAGATCTAGTGGGGTAGTTTTGACCCATGGGAAATTGGTCATTTAAGAAGTATTTGGCCTTCAAAATTTTACACCAACCCGAGTTACCTTTAAAGAGTTGCCACCCAAGTTTGGTAATTAGCACCTTGTTAAGATCTTTTATCTTTCTCACTCCCAATCCTCCCACCTTCTTGGGTTGGCAACTGTATCCTAGCTAATCAGGTTCATTTTAGTCTTTTCCTCCGTTCTGGACCAAAGGAAGTTCCTTTGTATTTTTTCCAGTTTTTCTGCAGTTTTGTCATTTATTTTGAAAAGAGATAGAAAGTAAACTTGTATTCCTTGGAGGGCCGCCACCAGAAGTTGGAGCTTTCCCGCATTACTTAAGACCTTGCCTTTCCATCCTACCAATTTTTTCTGCATTCTTTCAAGAATAGAGTTCCAGAAAGGGTCGGAGACTTCCTTCACAGTGAGGGGGAGCCCGAGATAAGTGTCGGGAAGTATACCACCCTTACAACTAATACATTCTATAATTTTCAATTGGGTTCTTTGTTCAGAATTAAAGAAGAAAATTTTGCTTTTACTGTAATTAATCACCTGACCCGAATCCTCCGCATAAAAATTTAGCAAATCTTTTTATTCTCTCACTTCTCTGATGCAGGCTTTCCCAAACAAAATGTGTCATCCAAAAATTGTTGAATGATTTTTGGAGGAAGAGTGGAGGCCGGTTTGAATCCAGCAATGTGGCCAGAAGCCTTTAGTCTCAACAGATTACGGGCCAGCACCTCAGCCACTAGGAGGAACAAATAAGGGGATAGAGGGTCACCTTGGTGCAAGCCCCTCTCCAGATTAAAGGACCCCCAAGGAGAACCATTAACAAGAACTACAAATTCAATAGTTTCCACCGCCTCCTTGACAATTCTAATGAAATTTGCATTAAAGCCCAGCGTTTTTAGAATCTCGTACAGGAATTTCCAAATCACCTTATCATACGCCTTAGAGATATCAAGTTTCAGTGCCATGCCAACATTATTACCTCTATCCATCGAGTGAATGATTTCATGGGTAGTGATAGCCGCATCTAGGATTTGCCTTCCCGGAACAAACCCTAGTTGGGGTTAATAATTTTACCCAGGAGAGGTTTGATCCTATTAGTGATGATTTTTGAAAGGATTTTATAATCTGTGTTACAGAGGCTGATCGGCCGGAAGTCACTTAGTTCCTTGGGGTCTATGATTTTGGGGACTAGAACAATGTAAGTTTTATTAATACTCTTGAGGATTTTTCCAGTTCTAACAAAATCATGGGCAGCATAGATAATATCATATTTTATGACTTCCCAGAAATGCTGGAAGAAAGCCGGAGGAAATCCGTCAGGCCTAGGAGATTTAAAATCCCCCATGGAGAAAACCGCGGTTTTGACTTCCTCTTCAAAGACCTTGGATAGAAGCCAATCATTCTCTTTTCGAGAAATAACAGTTGGGATAGCCTCCAGAAGATGGGAACTGCTAGAGTCGGCCCCCCTCCGAAGCAGGTTGTTAATAATTATCTTATATCTAATATATATATTTTAATATGAGACATAAATGATATTATATTACATTAAAAATAATAACATTTATATTTTGGGTTTTATTATATGTCCATATTAAAAAATTGTTATGATTATAACATTAAAGGTCATATCATATTGTAAATAACCTATTCTTAAATTGAATATAATATATAAAATAGTATATTATATATTTTCATATGATATATTATAATATATCATATTATAGAATACCATATTGTTAAATTGTGTTAATTTTGGGTGAAGTCAATATATTTCTATTATATGGACATCAGAATTAAGAATAATGAAATATAAAGTAATATATTTTCTATTATATTGACATAGAATTAAGTATAAAGATATATAAAGTAAAAAAAATTATGTAAATTTAAAATGAATTTATTATTTTAAGATTATTTTTAAGAATATATAATTTTCAAATAGATTTTTTTACATACTTTTATATGGAATGTTTCATCTGAAAGTTGTTTAGGATGTTTGGAATGATATGCCAAAGATTCCTGTAATATCATTTCATTCTAATTTTAATAAAAAAAAAAACTGAAATTAATTTTTTATAAATTAGTGACAAATATAGAGAAAATTAATTTCTCTTAACTAGTGAGAATTTTATGGTCAACACTATCTACATTGAAAAAACAAATTTTGGGAACATAATAAGGTGCTTTCGAACTGCAAGATTTTTCTACGAAGGTAGCCACCCAGGATCTAGAGCTTATCGGAAACCACAATAACAAGAGAAAAATAATATGACAAGAATAAACTATATTCCTACCAATAACATAGTATAACGAATTATCTAATTATTGAATATGTATTGATGAAATTAATTGTAATGATATTACAAAGGAGACCCCTTAGTTCAATAGATCAAGGCGAGAACATAGGCATGCGTAAGATGATGACACGTGTCTTGGTTTTATGGAATGATACATAAAGAGACAACATAACACCCACATAAGGTCGAAAATATAAATTTCACTTAAGGTAGATCACCCTCGAAGATGGAAAGATGATTATGATATCCAAAGTTTAAAGTCCCACCAAAGGTGCAAAAGTGATAATGTGATAACAACACAAAAAATAGGAATATTCATATTTGATCCCTAGGTAAACATAATAAAAATGCGTGTTTAGAACCTAGGAGAATGACTTACTAAGTGCAACAATTAAATCCAGAAATGACCCTCTTAGTTTCAACATATGAAGAATGTATGCACATAATGCAAGGTGGGTCCAGATAGTAGACCTTGATATATATCCATGAAGGAACATAATTTAATTTCTCATAACTAGAGAAAAGGAGAAAACAAAATGCAATAAAATCCTCCTCAAAAGAGAGATGAAACCCTTAAATGCTCTAAATGATGAATCAGATGGAGTAAAATCCCATATGAAAAAAAATACCCCCTCATAAGAGATAAGAGGAAAGACCATGAACTCTCCCTCAATGCAGACTCCCTTGCAAAGATGGTCCAATGATTTTGAACATCATTCATCCCTATAGGAAGAATTGCAGCCAATGTTGCACTAAGAATGTCAAAGTGTGATAAAACTAGATACCACTATAGATGAAGAGTTCATGATGAAATCTCACTAGATTATGATGAAAATAAAGCATGAATACACATGTATGAGAATCAATTGTATGCTCAAGCTACAAGCATTCTTGACTAATGACGAGTATCAAGTCTCACAAGATACATCCTAACCTACTTAATAAATGAGGATTGTTTCAAATTAAGGATTACAAAGTACAATGAAGTTATTTATGTTAATCTCTAAGTTCTGTTGATGATTAGGGACCAACACTTAGTCATTCACTTAGGCAGTTTAAGTTGGCTATCACTCTAGCCGAGCTAAAACTATGCAAGGCCGAGAAACATTGCCAAGCAATATTTAGGTTTCCTAGTTACATCATGCCAAACCAAGTTGTATCATGCTGAGTCGAGTAGGATACAGAGATATTAAGTGTCGAGCGACAGAGATGTTAAGTGCTGAGCATAAAATTTTTTTGTATACATGTCTGGAATGATTCAAACTTTGAGGATAAGTGATCAGGCCAGCTTGTATAAGATTTTTGGGCTGACTTATGTATGGATTTAATATTGTTCTACAGAGTTAGTTATGCGTTTAATTGTTTTATCCTATGCATGATCTATTGTAATCATTAATTGTAATACATTGATGGTATAGGTATTAGATCTTGATCGTTGATCTAGATCTCACTATCAGACTTGAACATATATATTAGATTGCTTCTAAACCCTATTTCTATATGTAAGAAGAGAGCAGATGAAGTGTGTGGTGATTGCATTTTGAAGTAAAATGTACAGAGGGTTATTTTGTTAAGAAGCAGAGATCAAGAAGAGTGACAACATAGTGAACAAATAGAGTAAAGTTATATCAGATTGTGAGATCATAGAAGGTACTGGAAAGAGGAGATCCATCATCAGCGCCTAAGTGCATAATGAAGGATCACTACTTGAGACATTCTAATCATTGTATCAGGTGAAAATCTCTTTGCAGAGTGGTTCTAGCAGACTTTTCTTAATCTCCTAACAGAGTGCATACTTTATTGTAAGGCAGACTTTTCTTAATCTCCTAACAGAGTGCTTACTTTATTGTAAGTTGAAATCCTTTCACAGGGTAGATTGTAATGATCTTTAGCTCTTAACCGAGGCACACCTTTAACAGGGTAGATTGCATTTTGTAATCAACTTTTTTAGCCCTAACATGCAGACTTTAGTACTGCAGTAGTGGAGAATTTTGTGGGTGTCATCCCCACCCCAATTTTACCAATTTGGGTTTCTGGGTTACCAAGTTCTTGTGTTATGAGTTATTTATTTCATTGTGTGGATGTTATCTGATATTACAATAGATTCATATATGTATGAATGTGGATCAGTTTGTTTTAAGTGTTTAATTTTGAAGATCTAATTCACCCCCCCCTCTCAATATCTTGCTTTCCCATTATTGTATTTCCAATATTGGTATCAGAGATTAGTTCTCTAAAAGGTCATAATTAGCTTGAGAATACAGATCTTGAGATGGAGATCTACAAGATGGGTAAAGTCATTGAAAATCAAAAGATTGATATTCAGCTAGCACTACAACAGCTTGAGACAGTAAGATAGGAATTAAGAAATTCCTTGATTGAAAGGAAAGATTTGGCCAAACTAATGAATGAAACTCATTATCAGGAAGAAGACACCACAAATCTATTTTAGAATTGAGATTCTATTGAGAGCAATGTAGCAATAGAAAATCTATTGGAAAAGAACAGTGCACTATGTGAAGAGGTCAGAAACTTGAAAAAGGAACAAGAAGCCCTGTCAATAAGAATGTGTGAAGTTGTTGAACATAAAAAGAAAGCAGAAGATGAAAAGGCTATGGCAGAAGAAGACAAAAGAATGATGACTATCAGACTTGATGAAAAAACACATGATGTACAAACAATGATAGTCAATCAAGTTGACATGGCAAATCAATTACTACTTGTGAATCAGGAGATTAGTAGGAAAGACTTGGAGATTGTAAATCTTAGATTTGAGAACAGTCAGTTGAAAGATGAATTGAGATCTGAGAAAGAACTTAATAATATAGTGAATGATCCCAATGCAGCTACATGAGCTAATTTGAACAACTGGAGGAAGCATCAAGAAGACCCAAAGATAATTCTAGATTAGGTCACACTGAACAACATACAACCACTGATGAAGGAGAATCATCTAAGACAGGTGAAAAAAGGTATGCAAAGCCAAGAAACAACAAACCTATTTGCCACCACTATGGGAAAATAGGTCATACAGCAAACATTTTCCAAAGCAAGAATGGTAAGTCCAATCCTAAAGCTAACTTTAATGGTTATTGCTTTAATTGTAATAAGTTTTGACATCAAGCACGTGAATGTAAGACAAAGGAAAGAAAAACACCTAGACTCAATGGTAATTTCTATAACTGTCACAAATATGGTCATAGAGCACAAGACTGCTAATCGAAAGGTAAACAACAATGGACATCAAAGGCACAAGAGAAATCACCAAGAAAAGGCAATACTTACAAATGGTACTACAACACATGACATAGTTGTCATTACTGTGCTAAGTATGGACATGTTCCAAAAAACTGCATAAGGACACATTTCAAAGGAAAGTCTAAAATTTGGATGAATGGAAGCCTAGTTTGTCACAGTTGTCTGAAAATTGGTCATACAAGGAAAGATTGTAAGACTAGGGTACCTACTCCTATTGTTGAGAAAATTAGAACACAAATGAACCAAACATGGGTTAAGAAGTCTAAACCATGTAGCAGTGAAGCTAGTAAAGCCGAGGTCACCCAATCTAATGGATCAGGTGATAACATCATCTCCAACTAAGTAAAAGAGGTATGTAAAGAACTGCATCTAAAATTCTTATCTTACATCAGTTCCTAACATGATATTGTACCAAAGTCCATATTTGCATATGTTAAGATGCACCAGGACATATTTTTGAAGAACAAATTCTAAGATGAGCCAATTGCACTATAGGTGTGGAGCACCAATCATGGACACTAAGGCCGAGTTCTTTAGTGTGTGCCGAGTTTTGTTGGCCGAGTAAGTTTTGTGATGGCTGAGTTTAGTAAGCCGAGTGGGATGCAAGTTATGTTAGAAATCTGATGATAGCTAGATTTCACTAACTCAATGGGTAGAACGTTCATTGCTTACCTACCTTGACCTTTCAAAGTATATAAAGGATGAACAGTTGATACTTCACTTTTACCTTGCAATTTTTACTGTTTACGGAGTGATTGAAGTATTTTCAGAATTGATCTTAACGAAGTTAGCATTGAAGATTTTGTCAGCATGCCATCAGTAATCCTAAGGTGAATAGTATGAAGTGCTACTTGCCGAGGTACTCTGTTCTTCATCTTTCGAACCCTAATTTTAAGATTATGGCTGCAAGCTCTTCCGCACCATATAAAAGTATGGAGGGAGAATAAGAGAAAATTCAGTTGTTACGGAGTGATGAATGTGCACCTCTCAACTTTCAAGACATTCCTGAAAGTGCAATTCAGAATGATTTGACATTAGCCCTCTCATCCATTCCACCCAAGGTACTTATGATCCATGATGTTCAATCATGTTACATGGTTAAGATTGGTGAAGTAGGTGATAGTGAATTGAGGAAATCCTACAACAAATTGTGTGTCGATGGA
>MU224931.1:3653700-3666458 GCA_018584345.1 Thuja plicata
CCTAGATTTTCCACAAGGTTTCAAAGATGAATGGATTAAGGTTATTCTTAGCCAAGTTCATGATATGTGTATGTGGTTGGATAATGGACCAGTCAAGATTACTAAAAACATGATTCATCGAGTGACTAGATATCCTATAGTTAACGGGAAACAGACAATGAGGGATAACAACAAAGAGGAAATTACACTGAACACTGGAGCCATATGGAACAACACAGGTATGACTATCTCTACAATTAAAGACATAGAACTTGATTTTGGAGTAAGAGTAATAGCACATAAGTTCTATCAGTCAAGTAGATTGGATAGTGTTCCTTGTACAGCCGTTGACTAGGCATGGAAATTTTTTAAGAAGAATCATACATATGATCTTGTCGAGCTACAATAGACATAATCAACCGAGAACCTAGCATCAATCAGAAAGGCTAAGAGCTCATCATGTAAGTTTGGTTCCTTACTAGTCTGTATATTTTTCTACATTCAGGATACATTTCCTACATTGGGAAATATTATTTGGAAAAAGGATAGACACATTACAATCCAGATTAGTGAATGTATTGAGAAACTAGGAAGCAATTTCAATAGCATTATGGGGAGCTATTTTTCAAAATTCAAGAAGAGAATGAGATTAAGAACTAGGATTCCTAGATCACTAGTGGAGAAGCACTATGAAGAAATTTGTTTTCTAGTTGATACAGATAACACATATATCTAGGCTGTGACACCATGGGTAACATGTTTAGAACCATTTCCCTATGAAATTAATATTGATGAAGCATCAACTGCCATCATTGCACTCCTAGCCAAGGAAATTGATACTACAATAGAAAGGTTTGGAAATTTTGATGAAGCCAAAGTAAAAATTTCAAGAATTTTAACAGAGGAACCATGGAGAGGAAAAGAAAGAAAATTGTAAAAAATATGAAGAAAATGGTTGGTTTAGGTAGTGATAAAGAACCTGAGGATGCACCTTGAGGCCTGACCACTGGACAAGGTGAGGATATGTCTACAAAAGAGGAATTGAGTTCATCTGAGGAGATCACTAAGAAATCTAAGGGTAAAAGACCATCAATTGTCATAGTAGCCAAGCCAAGCAAAGATAAACCTAAGGTTACACCTCTTGCAACTAATCATCTGAGGAATAGAGCATCTACTATTACTTCTCTAGTAGAAGTACAAAAAAGATTTTATGGAAAGAAGAAGGTTGGAGAAAGCAGTTCTAGAAAGGAAGCTAAAATTGCTCCTAAGGCTGAGCTGAGTAAGCCAGCAAAGAGACCTAGAAGGAAACTACAATTGGGGACAGATAGTAATGATGAAAAGACTGAAATTGATGAACCTAGTAACATACCTACATCACAATTCAAGAAACTAGCTAGTATTGATGAGGTATGTGCCACTTTGAGAAACTCAGCAGGGTTAGCTACTTTCAACTTCATTAAATATGAGAAATTGAATAATGTGGATAAGCATAGAGTTCAGGAAGCACTCTTGGATATGATGAGTACTTTCAAGTTAACTCCTATAGAGATAGGAAACCATGTGCCGAATGAACTATATGATTTTTTGTCAAGCAAATGGAAATTTGCACTTACCACAGAGACACAGATCAGGGAAGGGACTTTAGCCAAGGTAATACAAGAGTTAACTTCAAAGAAAAGAGCCAAATTCATTGAAGAATATAAGAGTAGGTTTGTTTCTAAGCTTAGAGGTTATGCGTTTCTGAAAAATGATATTGAAGGTTTAGCATAGCAGAGTACAAAGGAAATCTTTGGACTAGCAGTTCCAAAAGATAAGAAATCTGGTGAGAGAACATCTGAGAAAAAGACAAAATAAGTTGAAGTGGAGACTACCCCTAAGCCACAGATGACTCAAGGCCAAATTACTACAAAACATGACAAGACCAAAGATACATTAGAATCAACAAATTCTATTGGTTTGACTACAGACAGTCTGATGGATTTCATAGTTGATGATCCAAGCAATTTGAATGCCAAGGAACAAGATATGCCGAGTGGTACAAACAATGATTTTCCTATTAAGGAAAATGATACGTAAGAAGGAAAGACCACAACATTATATGAGATAATTGAAGTTATCAATGATCAGATAGGTGAAGAGAAACAACAAACAAATGGACAAGAGGTAACTTCACATAATCCACTTATTTTAGAGATTGTCAAAACAGTTTTAGATACTGGAGTAGTGATGAAGGATAGTGTTGATAAGCCTAAGGAATAAGAGGCAGTGCATGTGTTGGTTGATCTACCACACTCTACATCATCCACTCCCACAGGTTCTAAAACTGGTGGTATGCCTAATCCACAAACAATATTGACAGAATTAAAAGAGGCAATGGACATTGACACTGTCATAGGAAAAGGTATTATGCAGCCAAGCATAAGTTCACCAGAGTTGAAGGGAAATAAATTTCTAAAGAAAAAGTCTCAAATTCTAGATGTAAATTTAGATGAGGTAATTGTGATTCCATAATGGGATCCCAATTAATTATCTTTTGAACAAATAGGGACTCTTCAAGAATTCTTAAGAGAAAGAAGAGTCAGGAAGAGATGAAAATAGAACAGAAGTAAAAGTAGGTGTTGCATGACATCAAGGATATATTCGCAAAGGCTTTTGACTTAGAGGATGAAATGCCTCAAGCTCCAATTATTGATCAGTTAGTTAACATAATTGTACAGAAGGTAACTGATGATGATATTAATAGCAATGAAAAAATTCTACAATGGTCCGAGAGGAGATTTGAGAGAAAAGTTATGGAGAAAATCTCATAAGAGAATGCAACAAAACAGGTTGAGCTTTCTACTCTTGTAGAAATTTTGGATAAAGTTACAACAAATGTTTATTCTTTGTACAAGAAACTATGTGATGTTGAATTCTTCACAAAGGATAATCTACAACTTGTTGAGAAGCTACAGTTAGATTTAAGATCAACTAACACTACTTTGGGTAAGGATAGTACTTCTAGTTCTTTACATCTTACTAAGTTGATCAATGCACAATGGAGAATAGCTGAGATTATGGCTGAAGATGGTCGAATTAGGGCCAAATTAATAACTATTCAAACAAGCCTGTTGCCTCACTTGGAGGTAATACACAAGGAACTTTCAATTGCAAAGGAGTTATCACAGAGAAATGCAAATCTCTCAACTACAGAAATTTTAGTGAGTCTAGCTGCCGAGCTAGAAATAAAATTTTAAGTTATGAAGATTTCTAAGGAAAGTTGGGATACTATATTTGAATCCACCCTACAACTTCATAATTTTTTTTTGGATAAGTACAACTTAACCCCACCAGAAATTAGTGACAAAAACTAGGGGGAGGTTAGTAAGGAAGTTGGAAAGGATACAGTATGATACATTAGTACAGAACAGGTACACTTGTATATATTTTTTGAAGGCATGTAAACTTTTTGTATGAATAATTCTGAGTATATTCCTAGGGGGGAGTACTTAGTATACTTCAGAAACATTTTGATGAAATGAACAAAAGTAATGATAAGTGTGTTTTTGCCACTAATATCAAAGGGGGAGATTGTTAATCTCTAATTTCTATTGATAATTAGTGACCAACACTTAGTCATTCACTTAGGCAGTTTTAGTTGGCTATCACTGTGGTTGAGCTAAAACTATGCAAGGCCGAGCAATATTGCTGAGCAGTATTCAAGTTGCCTAGTTAAATCATGACGAGTTGAGTTGTATCATGCCAAGATGAGTAGGATACAAAGATGTTAAGTGCTGAGTGACAGAGATGTTTAGTGTCAAGAAGAACAGTTTTTTGTATACATGTCTAGAATGATTCAAACTTTGAGGATAAGTGATTAGGCCGACTTGTATAAGCTTTTTGGGCCGAATTATGTACATATATTTAATATTCTTCTACGGAGTTATTTATGCATTTAATTGTTTTATCCTATGCATGATCTATTGTAATCATTAATTGTAATACCTTGATGGTATAGGTATTAGATCTTGATCGTTGATCTAGATCTCACTATCAGACTTGAACAGATATATTAGATTGCTTCTAAACCCTATTTGTGTATGTAAGAAGAGAGTAGATGAAGTGTGTGGTGAATGCATTTTGAAGTAAAATACACAGAGGGCTATTTTGTTAAGAAGTAGAGATCAAGCAGAGTGACAACACAGTGAACAACAGAGTAAAGTTATATCAAATTGTGAGATCATAGAAGGTACTGGAAAGAGGAGATCCATCATCAACAGCTAAGTGCATAATGAAGGATCACTACTTGAGACATTCTAATAATTGTATTAGGTGAAAATCTCTTAACAGAGTGGTTCTAGCACACCTTTCTCAATCTCCTAAAAGAGTGCTTACTTTATTGTAAGTTGAAATCCTTTCACAAGGTAGATTGTAATGATCTTTAGCTCTTAATCGGGTAGACCTTTAACACGGTAGATTGTATTTTGTAATCAACTTTTGTAGCCCTAACAGGCACACTTTATTACTGTAGTAGTGGATAATTTTGTGGGTATCATCCCCACCCCAATTTTACCTATTTAGATTTTTGGGTTACCAAGTTCTTGTGTTATGAGTTATTTATTTCATTATGTGGATGTTATCTGATATTACATTAGATTCATATATGTATGAATGTGGATCAGTTTGTTTTAAGTGTTTGATTTTAAAGATCTGATTCACCCCCCCCTCTCAGTATCTTGTTTTCCCATTATTGTATTTCCAACAATGTGGTACTTTATTTTAGTGTGTCTACAACATGGCTTGAATGCAATAAATTACATCAATATAATGATGATGTAAATTTACAAATATGAACATGATGCCACCAAATAATTTCCCTATAGAAGATTATTGACAATGCCCTCCAATAAACATGATACGAGAAAAAAATAACCAAAAATCAATGCTTTCCAATTGGAGGACATTGAATTATAGGTTTGACATGTGATTTGTTTTCAATTTACATATTTATTAAAAAATTTCCTTTAAAATAATTAATTAAAGTTTGAATTAAAATATTAGCAAAAAAATTTTTAAAACCTTTTTTCATTAAAACAAAGCTCTATAAGAATGGGAAAATGTGATTCCCCAAGAACTATGCTCCATAGGATAGATGCCCTTCAAAGAATTTATCTAATGGTGGTTTTTAGTTAGTGTTGGGAAAAACGACGAAAAGGGTTGCAAAGAAAAACATCAATATCGCCTTCTAACACTTCTAGAAATAGGTGTAAATTGCATCCCATTAGGAATCTATAATAACATCATTGCTACTAAATTAGGAAAAAAATGACCTCAATTATCAAAGATAATATCCCAGCACTAAAGTATCACATGGTAGTTCTCAGATAACATCCTATTTGAGGCTACTACCAACAAGCATGGCATACCAAAAATGTTATATAGGAAGCCAAGAAGACAAGAAATACCAAGGCGTAACGAATCAAACTATGTCCAAAATAGATATATATTTTCTCAAAAAAGACCATGGACGAAAAGTGTACCTTGGCATCATGATCTTCTTTACTTGGAAGTTGATAGGAGGAAGGAACATGAAAAGTAGATAGAAATTAAAGACAATATGAAATTAAACCATAATGTAGTGATTTGAGCTAATTAGAACTCATTGGGCATGAATCAAAGATCAAAAATTAAATCACATTAGGACCACAAAAAGGAATATGCAAACCCTATGAAAAATAGAAAGACTAAACAAAAAACCCTAAAAAATAAAAAAAGATAACATACAACAATTTTTAGGCATTTACTAGGAGATAGGAATTGTGGCAATATGGAGTGGGAAGAACCAGCCTATCTAGCACCAAATTTATTCTTGAAAGAGACACTTTTCCAACTAGGTAAGTAATATCTAACGTTGGAAATGTTTTTTTATTAACAACATGCAAAAATAAACAGGTTAAATAAGAAATTGTCAAAATACTCTTTAAAGGGTATGATTTCATTGGTTTGATTAGATCACCAGTTTCATTCCCAACCTTTATAAACCAAACAAGTTCCCTATATAGATAAATGTTAGAATAATTCCAATAGAGTACCATTTCTTGCAAGTTTTAGAAGAAATAAGAAACACATTTGGCTTCTTTCTGAGATGTGAAGGCATTGACGGGAAGCACCTCATAAAAGAAGTTAAAATATTAATCGATGTATATTCTAAAATTAGAGAACTATAAACCCTAGAAATAAACATAACTAAATGTATTTGTCTCTTAAATTCCACATCCTGTAATGGTATAATAAAGAAAAAAGATATCACTTTAATAAAGAGGCATCATTTAAATAAAAATAATTAAAATTAAGTTACGTTAATGCATTAAATGAATATAAAATTTAATGAGGGAGGCTTTGAAATAGCATCCCCAATGATTGAGGAAGCCACTATATATGTTAACAATATCTCTCCAATGAGATAATTAAGGACATTGTAAGATAAGATGAAAGCAATAACCATTAGCAAAGACACTCTCTAACATCTCTTACAAGAAGCTAAAGAATTTAAATTGAGAGTAAGAGAACAAATAATCCTGCTAGATGAGATAGATGTAGATCATATTAGAGAAACAATAATATTAAGGAAGAGATAACAAACTAGGCAGGTGTATCAGTGAGGAAGGAACTAGATAGTTTGAATGAAGCATGTGGAGAAATAATTAAGGAAAAGGAAAATTGAAGATGGGGAACGGATGGAAATATAGGAGAAGGAGAAATTAGGGATGTGGTAGAAGAAAAACAAATCCCAATTGAATGAGATGCAATTTATAGTTTGATGGGGATGAATGAGAAAATCAAAGAGGAATTTGTAACAGATGAAGAATGTAATATGGAGGAGGAACTACAAAGAATGAAGCTAATTAGAAATATATTATAATTGGATGCTAAGGAATTGGAAGAAAATTAGGAGTTCTATAATATAGATAAAAATGAATTGCAAGAAGAAAACAATGGTATAGTGAAATTAGGCCTTGTCATGGATTGTCCTGAGTTAGAAATCCCATAATGTAGAATGCAATAAAGAAGAGAGGAAGTAATTCATTAAATGAACTTAACAAAATTGTTGGGGCAGATGAGGGCCAACCTATCTTAACCTCACTTTTTATATGGAGGGAAGGGGAAGGACCCTCCCAAGGGAAAATGAAAATCACTACCTAGAATTTTAGGGGCATAAATGCTACTAATAAGAAGTTCTTAGAAAAGTGTAATTTAACTATTCTAAATTATGAAATAGTTATGCTACAAGAAAATAAGCTAAATGGATAATAAATTAATAATTTCAGAAAAAAAAGAAAATAAATTGATATATGAAGAGTTGACAGTGTTGTAGTAGAAAGGGTTGTAGGAGGTCTAGCAGTAATTGGGGATCCTAGGAAAGTTAGTTTTGAGAATATCATAAGGAGACCTCATTGGCAAGGAGGATGTCTAAGAAGTATAAAAAAAATTACTAAGTTTTTTTCCTTATCATCAGAGGTGATTTTAATGACATACTAGACCTTAGCAAGAAAAGTGATGACATTCAGCAGGAATCAGAAACACAAAATGATTTTAGGGAGTGTGTGTATTTTTAGTTGACAAATTTTTCCTCTTGAAATTTTGATAAATAACTAAATCCTAACCTAATCTAGAGAGAAATGCACCACTATTAGTTGATTTAATCACCCACGACTACACTATCTACATCCAAGGTGATACTACCTTCTAAAATGATCAATGTTTTACTCCTTTATTTCAAAAGAATAATTTTAAATGATACTTTTAACAAGAAAGTACTAAAGGAATCGACCTTCCATTATAAGATTATAAAATAAATGTCACAGGCTATCATAAATTTGATCGATCACAAGCCAACTAACTTAAAAATGATGAGAATAAGGTTTCAGAATCGATCTCAAAGATTAATTTTTACATGAAAAATTACTGAAGGAGGTTAATAAAATTAACACATCATAGTAGAATGTAATCTAATTCCAAGTGAAATCTTATATACACATTCCACTTAACCAATAGATCATATAATTACCATCATCTGATATATAAGTTAATTTATAAATTATATTCATATGATATCTAGCCTTAACAGTACCAAAAAAAAAAAACCATATATCGGCCTCAAAATTTACAATATTAAGATGTATTTCTAAAACCTAGAGAACCGACCCTAACTGAGTGGTGAAAATTAAAATATATAGCCATGCAAGGCATATTATGTTTTTAAACCTAACTTGTCAAAAAAAACCTAGCTAAAACATATTTATAAGAACTGACTAAGCTAAAATATATAAAAGCTGAAGGAACTATCTTTGGGAATGATCTATTTAGCATTTGGTGCGATAGTATCTTCAGGTTGATCAGGGAAATGTGAAACCTTTTGAGTGGTACTTCATTCCTCATATGTGGCTGAGAAAGTAGCTATATTCTATTGGTTGGGAATTTTGATAGCCCCTATTCACTGTTTCCATATTTTCTGGCCATTCTGAACCTGTGCCAAATTTTCCTTACATACCTTTAGATGCTCACAACCAATTACCAGTGTGGACTATACTCAGGCTATGGTTGAGAAATATTTTATTTCAAAATTATTTGTCTCTTTCAGGGCTTTCATCGTGTCTTTGAATGATGCGATTACTTGATCTTCCTTTTTTTGGGTCTTCCTCATTTCTCATTAACTTAACATTCAAGGCATTTAAGATCATTGTTGATGACTTCATTAAGGAAATTGAGTTTCTTCAGGAGCTTTGATAACTCCTATATTCCTTTTTAAACAATTTCATTTCTCCACTCCATGTTTTCCTTGTCCACAAATAGTGAAATCTCGTCAAGCCCTGGTATTGGTTTTTCCATAAGGAACTTAGCTAGTTCATAGGCATAAATATTCTCCATATTTGTAATTTCATTATCCCATTGGTTTGTTTCTTCAAACCAGGTGGTACCCTCCATTTCTAACTCCTTGGAAATCATGAGAGTCTGATGATGGGTTTTATCAAGGTTTGAAACATAATCTACTACTCCTTTGGTGACTTTATTTATCCAATCAGAGACTTATTTTGATACTAATCTATCTCTTTGCAATTGGTCCAAGAATTTATGGCTTGATAAACACTTGATATAAATTATAGGAGATACTTGCGCTAAAGCTAAAGGTTCAAGATTTTGAAGCGGATGAATGTTTTCTTCCATCAAGTTCAAAGATTGCTTAAGAGGTTTCTTGTCCCTCCAATCCTTCCAGATTCTCTGGCTGATTTTCTTATTACTTGATTCAAAGACCTTCATATCAATAGACCCAATTTCTTGACCTAGATTCACCTTTTCAACATTGAATTCTTATTGAGAGACTTCATTATTTATTTTTTCAGTAGAAGGATTGAAAATATTAGCAATCTAGTTCCCTGTATCCTCATACACATCTATTAAAGCTTCAGTTAGCTTCTTACTCTTGGGTATCTTCCCAAGGTATTTACTCATCATATCTCTCTTCAGTGTGGATAGTAGGACTACACTAGGCTTCTTTCTCATAGATATCTCAAGCCACTTTGGATCCTTTTACTGTTCTTTTTCTAGGAGTCTGAAAACCTAAAGAGTTACCTAATGCCAATGAATTCTGGCTATTCACTTCAACTTCTACTTTCTTACCTTCATCCACTGGACTTCTCTTTGATTTATCCATGACTAGTTCTCTTTCTTCCTCTTCTTTTCCCTTAGTTTCTTCTAAATCTACCACAATGTGAGGCACTTGGGTGAGTTTAGTTTTCCTATTTCTCCTCCAATGGGTAGTCCTTAAAGTTGGTTGCATGAAAACCTTCTCACCCCGGTTCACCTACAAGAGACAATTGTTTAATCTTATTAGTACATATGGGTGGGGACCCAAATTTTAAGGCTATTGAATAATATTTGAGCTTTTGTTCAGCCCCTATTGATTTCTACTTCCCTTTATCTATCAACCATTATTTTGTTCATTTTATCACATTATGATTTTTGACTCTGACATCCTTTTGTTCTCTTTTGTTCCACTCAATTTCTAGGATGGGCATACAATCAAAAATCTCTCCATATTTAGGTTCTAATACATCTTTATTTTTATCATCTTTGATCCCTTTACCATCAATCGATACTTTCAAGGTGACAATTCATCTTAGTGTGAACCTAGACCAAAGTCGTTTCCTTACTTCGTACCCATCTACACAATCGACTCAATAATATTTTAGCTAAGCATGATGGAGCAATGAGGAATCTACACAGAAATGGTTTCCAACATTTTTTTTACTATCAAAATATTTCTTGGCTTGATACAACTTTAAATTCATCTTTTTCAATTCAACTTCCAAAGCTGGTGTGTCTTGTATGAGTTTACAATAGTAATGACCAAGTTCAATAGGGAATAAGTAGCCGATTTCTCTTTTGAGTTTGTACTTCTTTTCAACCTAAATTAGTTTCCTACAGACTTCTAATAGCATGTATTTGTCTAGGCAATATTTTGGTAATATTAATGGTTCTCCACTGAAATCCACTGAAACCCCCATCTCTCAAATAAGTAAACCTTGGAAATTATATGTAGAAACTTCCATAAATATTGATCAATTCAATGACCTCTTCAGACATTCTCTGATTCTCTTTTCCTCTTAATTCAAAAACAAGTCTAGCTAAGAACATGTATTGGACCCTCCTAACAATTTTAGGATTCCTTTTCTTTTGCAGTAAAGAAAAGTATTCAAATATTTTTATGTCTTCCATCCATGGTTCATGGGCAAAAACATCCTAGTTTTTGCAATAGGCCAATATATAGAAAAGATATGATGACATGTCAAAACTAGCTACTTATAGTGCCTGAGACATTTGTTCATGAAGCTGGTCTTCTATGACTTTAGACCAATCAACATACATTACATCACCAAGAATAGCCAAGATGAATTATGATGCAGGAGCATCCTGGGTGTAAGGGCAATCTTGCATCACCCAAAAATATTTTTGTTTTCTTTTCAATAAGGGCTATCTTGTGCAGAGCTGCTATTTATGGAAACTTGCTATTTTTAGTAAGTTGGTCATATGATCTGAGAATGTTCTAATTTCACATGTGGAGGTTCATCTTAGTCTTATCAGCCTGCCAGGAAAGTTTCATGGCTAGATCAGGTCTAGTTTTGAAGATATTAAAGATTTTCGGTATTGGCAATAGGGTACAGAAACTTTGAACTCAATTTTGAAGGCTTTGTTAGAGTAATCACTTATTAATTAAATCATGTTGATTTAATTATAAGTTAAGTTGTTTTATTAATCTTTAGTGCTTAAGCTTTCTCTTAGGTGCATTAATAATTAATTCTTTTATTAATTATTAATGTGCAAACCTAGCTTTTACCTTTTAGGGTTTTATTCACCTTTTTAAGGTTGAACTTTGTAATTATTGCTCATTAATTCAGATTATAATTTTTCTCACATTTTGAGTAACTTTTGAGTTCTTCATCTTTTTCCTTCTTTATGCTTTCTTCATGTAACAGGTATTTTGCATGTAGTTGTTCTTGGGTGTAATCAGATCAGTATTTCTCAGATCCTTCATGGTATCAGAGCCCCTCTGTTGCTGCATGTTCTGGAGTGTTTAAAGTGTGTTTTTTGAAGGAGAAAATCTCAGCTTTCTCGAGGTTTTTGTCTACAATCTGTGGGTGAAATTTTTTTTAAAGCATTTTCAGCCCAAACAGACCTCACCATTGCGTTCAGAAGGCCCGGGAAAGTAAAATTTCATATAAAGTTTGTCCATTTTGGATACAATTGAAATTTGGGCCCTATTTTTGCATTCAAAGCTCTTGGAATGTTTTTCAAGGCAAAAATCTGCCTCAGTTTCTATGCCATCTCAATTTCCATGCCATATCTTTTTTTGTGCTACTTCAATTTCCATGTTGCCTTGATCTCTATGCCACTTCGATTTCTGTGCCACCTCAATTTCCATGCATAGAGGAGAGAGAAAATGACTGCCATTTTTTTTAATATTTTTTTTAAAAAAATAAAGTTTTTTTAATGTTTTTTTCTTTAATAAAAAAAACATGTTTTTTTGTGTGTTTTTTTATATATAAATAAATATACATATTTTTTAAATTATTTTTATTCAAAAAAATAATTGTTGTTTTTTTAATTGTTTTTTTTTATTGTTTTTTTTTATAAAAAAAATAATTGTTGTTTTTTATTTTTTTTTCATTAAAAAAATGATATTTTTTTTTGCCAAATTTGGTGGGAATTTTGGAGGCAGTCCAGATTTGGAGGGTTTCGCCAGTTTAGCCGGGCTTAACCATTTTTGGCTGAGGTTTCTTCTAGTTCATTTGGTTTTTGACCTACTAGTGGTGTTTTGCTCATAACTTGAGCAAACAGAGACATTTTTCGCCAAATGAGATATCAACAGAAAGCTGGTTCTGAGACCTTTCTAATTATTCTAGTTTGGTTATCTGATTTTTCTGTCTTGTAGGGATTTTTGCCAGTCAAATTCAGGGTTCCATTTTGCGCTCTAGTCACTATATCTCACTTCTTCGAACTCCTTTTTTTGACTTCCGCATGGTGTCGAAAAGCTGCTTCCATCCTCTTTCTTATTCTATGGGTCTCACACCCAGTTTTTTCTCCTTGCACTAGTAGAATTTGGCAAATAAATGACTGACTAAAAATTTTAGTCACGTGACTAAAAGTTTTAGTTACATGACCAAAACTGATCATATTTGGTAAATAAATGACTAAATAAATGACCAATTTGGTCATTGGGTAAAATCACAACTAAAATGACT
>MU224931.1:3666558-3681186 GCA_018584345.1 Thuja plicata
ACCAAATCAATGACCAAATAAATGACTAAAATAGTTTAGTCATAAATTTGGTCACGAGATAAATGACCGGCAATAAACTACCAGTGGTCACGTGACCAAATTTGGTCATTTATCTACAATTTTTGGTTGTTTATTTGGTCATATATTGTTGTTTTTGTACTAGTGTTGTATCTATGTATTTAGTCTTTTACTTTATGGCATTCTGGTGGATATCTTGGATGTTTCAGGTCCTGGGATCATTTCCTTTTCTGAGCATTGTATGTTTCTCTTCTGTAGCATTCTCTTTTCTATAAACGCACTAAGATAAAGTGTCTACTTTTGCATATCTAAGATTTTGAACACCTTGTGTTTGTTTGTACTCGCACTCAGTTATAAAGTTCCATAGGGGGTTATGATGTTTTTCCTTTTGTTCTCATCCACCTTTGTCAAGTGAGCGTACCTTCCATGACATTAGCCCATGCTGTGTGTCTGTGACACCACCTTTTATCCTGTGCTTGTACTTTTGTTGCACTGTTGGTGTTCCTGATTCTTCTTCCTGTAGATGTTTCTGGCATTGCATTTCAGTGTTCCTGTCACCCCTCTCCCTATTCAGCATTATGGGGGGATTCACCTGTTGGTTCTATTGCTTCCTTGGTTTGGTTGAGTGATCTACGTATTCAGTTCTTGTTCCTATGTACTAGGCGGATGCAGTGGCTAGGCACCTATGATTTTCGGTGAGATGGATCATCTACTATATAGACACTCGTTCATTCCTACTTTTGGAGGTCACCTCTTCGATTGATCAGCTCTTCAAACTTTGTCTTCTCTACCTGGTCATGCACTATTTCAGTGGGGGTTCCAGTAGTTACTTCTGACAGTGTTTGCAACTTCATGCTTCGGAGATGATATACATGCTCTTTCTTGTTCCTTTCTTTGGGACTTTCCCTAGATTGGAGGCTTTGTTTCCTTCATCTAGTTCATCTATTTTTGGGGTAGAGTTTCTTCCACTGGGTTTTCCCTATTTCCCCTCTTTATAGAGATTTCTTGTACTTTGGTACCTGATCAGGCCTTGTTGCCGGGACCCATTTTTTTCTTCTTTCATAGCTGTGCTAGGTTAGCTTACCTCCTGAGCTTTGCTTAAGGGGGGTGTTAGAGTAATCACTTATTAATTAAAGAATGTTGATTTAATTAGTTAAGTTGTTTTATTACTCTTTAGTGCTTAACCTTTCTCTTAGGTTCATTAATAATTAATTCTTTTATTAATTATTAATGTGCAAACCTAGCTTTTACCTTTTAGGGTTTTCTTCACCTTTTTAAGGTTGAACTTTGTAATTTTTGTTTATTAATTCAGATTATAATTTTGCTCTCACATTTTGAGTAACTTCTGAGTTCTTCATCTTTTTATTTCTTTATGCTTTCTTTCTATAATAGGTATTTTGCATGCATTTGTTCTTGGGTGTAATCGGATCAGTATTTCTCAGATCCTTTAGGCTTTAGAGGCCCCAGATGAGGTCAAAAATTTGGGTGATGGGTGCTTGCGTTAGTCACGCCTGTAGAGCGCTTTGTGGCTTTTCTAGATTAGGGTCATAATAGTTAATCGGGTCAACTGGCGATGACTTATGGTCTTCAAAAGTTGGGTCACCTGAAATGGCAGAAAATAATTTTTCTTCAAAATTTTTGTTCAGGTTTCAAAAGTTATTTTGAGCCAACTATGATGTAGAAAATTGTAAAATAAAATAATTCTAGGTTTGGTCGGCCCTATGGGGTAAATTTCTGGAACCTTCTCAGGCGATGGAAATTGCCTATATAAAGAAGGCATGTGGTGTTGTCTAGGGTAGTTCTGGGTAGTTCTAGGTAGATCTGGGTAATAATTCGAGGCTTTGTCCTATAGAATATTGTAAGGGGAATGCCCATGTGGCTTTGCATATTGTAATTTTAAAATTTTGTAATTCCACATTTGTGGAGATAATAAGAAGCCCATTTTCTATTCTTGTAAATTGTTGTTGCTTCTCTGTTTCTGTTATGTGTTTGTGGTATTAAGGGGAGCACCCTTCATCAAGTGGTATCAGAGCAAGAATTCTTGAGTGTGTGAATAGATCACCGACTGTGAGGTAGTTTGCACAAGGACCGTGGGTTAGGGTTTTGCGTAAATAGATCACCGATTGTGAGGCAGTTTGCACCAGGATCATGGCTAGAGTTTCAGTGCGCATCACAAAAATGCCTCCACGAAGGGAATGTGGTGGAATAGCTTCTATTGTGACACCTGAGGTTAGAGAGCTTCAGAGAAAAGTGCGAGCACTGCAAGAAGAGATTCATAGAGTAATGAATCTTAATGTTAGAAATGAAAGTGAGGATGAAGCCGAAGAAGGAACTGATGATCAAGAAGTTGAAGTTTTGAATCCAAAAGATGAAAGGCTTTTCTGAGCCATTTGCAAGATTGGGAAAAGACCTAAGATTAAGGTTCCTACATTTTCAGGAAATCTTATCCTAGAGGAGTTGATTGACTGGATCAATGAATGTGAAGAATATTTTGAGTATGAAGATATTCAGGATCCTGATCGGGTCAAGTTTGCGAAGGCCAGACTGAAGGGTCATGCAAAGATCTAGTGGCAGGAGATCCAATTGGAGCAAAATCAAAGAGGAAATGATAAAATAATAAGATGGGATCGGATGGTGGATAAGTTGAAGTGACAGTTCATTCCTGTTGATTATGAGCTTGGCCTACTGAAGAAAATACAAAGTTTGAAGCAAGCAGGAAGATCTGTTCAGGAGTATACAGAGGAGTTCTATCGAATCCTCATCAGAATAGGCCATGCAGAAGCTAATAAGGAGAAATTTTCTCGTTACCTTAATGGGTTGATGCCAAGCATTCAGGAGGAGTTGAATCTGGTTTGAATGAATAGTATTGAGGAGGCATACCAGTTTTCCCTAAAAGTAGAGGAAAAGCTAAACAAGAAGTTTGAGAGAAGACAAAATGGGAGAGGTCGTGGTGGAAGATCTGGTGGATGGTCATATGGTGGCCATAATGAAGATCTAAAAAAGAAGGATGAGGTCAGTAGTAGTCAGAATCAGTGAGGAAACAATTCCAATCATTTCCAACATCAGAATAATAGAGATCAGAGAGGAAGAGGAAGAGGGCAAGGACCTGAAAGAGGAGGCATTCGTGGAACATGTTTTCACTGTGGAGAAGAAGGTCATAGGGCATTTGAATGTCCTCAGCACCAAGGAAGAATAAATAGGAGAAATGAAGGCCAGGCCAAAGTTGCACATGTAGATGAAGATGCCAGATCGTCACATTATGAAGATGCTGAAAGAGGAGAAACGTTGATTAACAGAAGAGTCCTACTGAGTGGTGAGAATGAACCTAAGCAAAAGAGGAGCCTGTTTCAAACGAGGTGTAAGTGTGAGGGTAAGTGTTGTGATGTGATTATTGATAGTGGAAGCACTGATAATTTGGTGTCAGAAGAGATGGTGACAAAGTTGAAGCTCAAGAGACAAAAACACCCACATCCATATTGGATTGCCTAGGTACAGGATGACCACAAGGTCATGGTCAATGAACAATGCCTCGTGAAGTTCAAGATTGGTGGATACCATGATGAGGTACTGTGTGATATCATATCTATGGATGTATGTCATATGTTTTTGGGTAGACCATAGCAATTTGACAGATGTGTTGTACATGATGGTCATGCATATACCTATTTCGTGACAAAGGATGGAGTGCGACGTAAGCTAAAGCCATTGAATGACACAGAAGAAAAGGTATGTGGTAGTGCAAGAATAACTTTTGTTGATGGAAGAAAGTTCCTAGATGGTATGAGGCATGAGCATATGTCTTTTTCTTTAATTCCAAAAGCTGGTAAGGAGGAAGTAGAAGATGTTCCTATAGAAGTTGCAGATTTGTTGAATGAGTTTCAGGATATTGTATCTGATAATGTGCCTGATGGATTACCACCAGTCAGGAAGATCAGTCATCAGATGGAATTGATTCTAGGAGTGAGTTTTCTGAATAAGGCAGCACACAGAATGACACCTGCAGAAAGTGAGGAGTTGAACAGACAAGTACATGAGTTGTTGCAGAAAGGATTGATCTGTGAGAGTCTGAGTCCCTGTGTTGTACTAGCGGTATTAGCACCAAAGAAGAATGGAGAGTGGAGGATGTGTACAGACTCCACGGAAATAAAAAATATCACAATCAAGTACAGGTTTCCATTTCCATGAATGGATGATATTATGGACCATTTGAGTAGAGTTGCGTATTTCTCAAAGATAGATCTGAAGAGTGGATATCATAAGAATCATATCAGAGAAGGAGATGAATGGAAGACTGTCTTCAAGACAAAGGAAGGAGTGTATGAGTGGTTAGTCATGCCTTTTGGGCTAACCAATGCACCGAGCACTTTCATGCGACTCATGAATGAGGTTCTGAAAGAATTTTGAGGTAAGTTTGTCATTTTTTATCTAGATGATATTTTGATCTTTAGTAAGACATTGGAGGAGCATATGATGCATATTCGTATGGTATTTGAGAAGCTAAGAGAAGAGAAAATGTTGATAAATTTGAAGAAGTGCAGTTTTGTGAAGAAGGAGTTAGTGTATTTGGGATTTGTAGTTTCAACAGAAAGTCTAAAAATGGACCTAGAGAAGGTACAGGCCAAGAAGGTAAACCTCTTTCTTATTTCAGTGAGAATTTAAATGATGCCAAGAGAAAGTATTCTATTTATGATCAAGAATTTTATGCTATAGTTCAGGAATTAAAGAAGTGGAGACATTATCTACTTTCTAAGGAGTTTGTTTTATATACTGATCATCAAGCTTTGCAATATTTGAATAGTCAAGGAAAGTTGAATCAAAGGCATTTAAAATGGGTTGAATTTTTGAAGAGTTATACATTTGTTTTGAAACACAGGAGTGGAAAGTCTAATAGGGTTGCATATGCCCTTAGCAGAAGGAAACTATTGCTGATAGAGATGCAGATTGAGGTGGTTGGGTTCAATGAACTCAAGAATTTGTAGCCAAAGGATCCTAATTTTGGTGAAGCTTGGAAAGCTTGTACAGAACCTATTACTATAGACAGGACGAAATGGCTAGATTTCATCATCCAAGATGGTATGCTATTCAAAGGGAGTCAGTTGTGCATTCCACAAAGTTCAATGAGGGAGAATCTCATCAAGGAGAAGCATAGCGGAGGATTGGATAGACATTTTGGTCGTGATAAAACCCTTGCTTTGGTTAGTGAGAATTATTACTGGCCACAGTTGCAGCAAGATGTGAAGAAGTTTTTACAAAGTTGCAGAGTATGTCAGATGGAAAAAGGAGTGAAGAAGAATATAGGGTTGTATCAGCCATTACCTATACCAGAGAATCCTTGGGAGGATATCAGTATGGACTTTGTTCTTGGTTTACTGAGGACTCAGTGGGGACATGATTCAATCTTTGTGGTGGTTGACAGATTTTCAAAGATGGTACATTTCATTCCCTACAAGAAGACTAATAATGTTGTTCATGTAGCATAATTATTTTTCAGAGAAGTGGTGAGGCTAACTAGTTTTCCAAAGACCATAGTTTCAGATCGAGACACTAAGTTTGTTGAATATTTCTGGCGTACGTTGTGGAAGAAGTTGAAGATAAATTTGTAGTTTAGTTCGTCACATCATCCACAGACTGATGGACAGACAGAGGTGGTGAATAGGAGTTTGGGGAATTCGCTAAGATGTTTGGTTGGAGATAAGCCAACAAGATGGGATTTGATTTTATCACAGGCAAAATTTGCATACAATAATTATGTCAATAGGAGCACTGGTAAATCACCATTCCAGATTGTATATGGAAGTAGTCCAAGAAATGCATCTGATTGAGAAAGATAGATAAAGGAGAAATAAGTAGTGTTGAAGCTGAGGATTTTGCAGAACACTTGAAGAACATCCATGAGGAAGTGAGGAAGCACATTACCAAAATGAATGCATAGTATAAGGCTAAGGCAGATGAGAAAAGGAGACATAAGGAATTTCAGGTTGGGGATGAAGTCATGGTTCACTTACAGAAGGAGTGGTTTCCAGTTGGTACATATAACAAGATGAAAATGAAGAAGTTTGGACCATGTAAGATACTAAAGAAGCATGATTCAGGAAATGCATATGAGGTAGAATTGCCTAGTGAGCTGAATATTTCACCAGTGTTTAACATTTCAGATTTGACAGAGTATCATTTAGGAGGTGTTAAAGATGAGATCACAGTGGCACAGTGGAGTATTCTAGCAAGTAGTCCAGATACCAAGGAGATTGAAGACATACTAGATAGTCATATTGGTAGAAGCACAAGGAACAAGATATATGAAGAATATCTGGTCAAGTGGAAAGGATGACATGTTGAAGATTCATCATGGCTGGCAAGGGAGGAGGTTAACCGTCTTGGTTTTCCTCTATACACCTGAGTCGTGACTGGGTCACTTCTCAAATTACCTCGGGTGTTGAATGCAGGAGAATCCTGGGTGTAAGGGCAATCTTGCATCACCCAAAAATATTTCTATTTGCTTTTCAATAAGGGCTATCTTGTGCAGAGCTACGATTTATGGAAACTTTCTATTTTTAGTAAGTTGGTCATAGAATTTGAGAATATTCTGATTTCACATGTGGAGGTTCATCTCAGTCTTATCAGCTTGCTAGTAAAGTTTCATGGCTAGATCATGTCTAGTTTTGAAGATATTAAATATTTTTGGTATTGGCAGTAGAGTACAAAAACTTTGAACTCAGTTTTGAAGGATTTAGAGGCCCCAGATGAGGTCAAAAATTTGGGGGACAAGCGCTTGCGCTAGTCAAACCTGTAGAGTGCTTCATGGCCTTTCCAAATTGGGGTCATAATAGTCAATCGGGTCAATTGGCGATGACTTATGGTCTTCGAAAGTTGGGTCACCTGAAATGGAAAAAAATAATTTTTCTTCAAAATTTTTGTTCGGGTTTCAAAAGTTATTTTGAGCCGACTATGATGTAATAAATTGTAAAATAAAATAATTCTAAATTTGGTTGGCCCTATGGGGTAAATTTTTGGAACCTTCTCGGCCGGTGGAAATTTCCTATATAAAGAAGGCTCATAGTGTTGTCTACGACAGTTCTGGGTAGTTCTGGGTAGATCTGGGTAATAATTTGAGGCTTTGTCCTACAGAATATTGTAAGGGGAATGCCCATGTGGCTTTGCATATTGTAATTCTAAAAGTTTGTAATTCCACATTTGTGGAGATAATAAGAAGCCTATTTTCTATTCTTGCAAATTGTTGTTGCTTCTCTGTTTCTGTTATGTGTTTGTGGTATTAAGGGGAGCACCCTTCATCATATTATGTGGGTTCCCTTTCACTCTGTTCAAAAAAATGACCATGTATGGCACACCATCAATTATGTTATATTTCTTCAATGGTTTGGGTAGGTAAGATCCTCTCTTCTCCAGTTTCAACAACCAACTTGTGGTTATGATGCTTTTGAGATCTTTTCTATTTTGGTCAAAATCCGCTTGCACTTTGCAAATAGTTCAGTTTCCATAGGTCTCCGTAGGAGGAATTCTTACTGCAACCATAACTAATTACCTATTAACATATACCAACATGTCATCAAAAAGGGTATGAATGGACCTATCATCTTTATCATATCTATTACGAAATTCTATTACCATCTTAGGGAAAGACATTACTTTAGGAAACCCCGCAGTTTTTAGCAGTCCGCTTTCTACAATCTTCGAAGTCATTGGTTCTGCCTTCACTTTTCTCAACCCACCTAATAACTTTCCTAACTGCACATCCACTAGGAGTGTGTCCCCCATCTCTACAAGATAATTAGTTAAAGGAGTGGACTTTTTTTGAATTATAATTTTCAGTTTAGAGGAAGACATGACTGGGACTAAAGGAGAGTTATAAAAGGATCATAAGATAAGAAGAAATACTTTGGGAAAATTTAACTTTCAGAATAGGTAAGGTTCAAATTCAAGAAAAAACTAGAGGCTTTTCATGAAACTCACCTTTGTTTTTGTACCCAGCTTTTGAGAAGAAAAATTTACCTTGCCTCCATTCTCCCTTTGTTGCAACAAGAAAGAACTTGTGTATATAGAGTGAACAAAAATTAGAAAATAGAAGTGATTTAATAAAAGTTGCCTCAGCTTCTGCACCTCTATTAATAGAAATTTTCCTTGATTTAATAACACCCGTCGCCTTTTAATGTGAATGATACTTTGCACATATTCAATTTTCTTTTATCCACTATGACAATCATTAAGTATTTAATATCTATCTTTTCAATCATTTCCCACAATAGTGATGTAAGATTTAGCACGTGTTATTCAGATCTATAATATCGAACCTTCAAACTTTGAACTTTTAATCATCCAAATGAGATTGAAGGTTCGGATATCATTGTGCTATAAACCTTTGCAACTGACCAATGTGACTAGGACCTACAAAACTACACATATTACAAGGCACTTGAACTTTGAATAGAAATCTTAAGGTTCCAATTCAAGGTTTGATAATTGCAACTTTTCACGAAATGAGAAAAGAATAGGATATCTTGCAACGGTATGTGTGGGATGGAAAGAACTTTAAACCTTGAACTAGAAGTTCAATTTCAAAGTTCAAGCTGCAAAATCCACACTACACTGATGAATACAAATACAACTTGTTGTAGACCTTATGGAAATAAATGTTGTTAATTAGTACCAAAACACTTAGTCATCTATATGATTATAGTGTTGATCGAGCCAGCAGCTTGAAGTGTTACCCGAGCTAAGATGTTGTAGTGTCGACTAAGTATTTAGTTTGAAAAAGTATCACCTGAGTCGCCAATGTTACCCGAGTTACCATCTCCAAGTGATCAATGTAACCTGAGCACACAGTGTTAACCCAGTGCCAAAGTTGCAAATTTACTGTGTTGCCCGAGTGTGATTATATCACCCAAGTGGATTACTGGACCTGAGTATCAGCATTGGCCAACTTAGTTCATATTGTTTGATACTATTTTATATGATAGTAGCCGACTTATAGAGGTAATTGATCTGGAAAATTTATATATGTAAGATACTTTGTTTATCCAAAAAGACATAATGTAAGAGGAAAATAATGAATATATGAATGTGAATATGAAGTGGCAGATTGATTAGAAGACTAAAATAGTATAAAGGAACAACAAAGACTCATATATCACATGTAGGTGATCAGTATTACATAAAAGGATCTTATTCAACAAATCAGAGTTGCATAGCAAATCATTCACTAATTCATCCTAACAGGTGTATCAACAAAATCCTTTAACAGGGTGGACTTAACAGTTCTTATCAAATATCCTAACATAGTGCATACTTAATTGTGTATGTGTCTAAATGTTGACCTCTAAATAAACCACAACACAACATAGTCATTGCTCAATCATTGAATTACAAAAATGAACATGAATTGCTCATTCCACAATATCGATTGAATCGACCTGTTGCCTCCTATTTAGTTGGGGTGTTTAATTACTCTCAGAACGAGAGTCAACTACCATAGACCATTGCTAAAATGAAGGATTTAAAAGAATTGAAAACTAAAATGAATCTATTCTATATGAGAGAGGCAATTGTAATCTAAGAATGAAAATGCATATTTTAAACTAAGAACTTGAAAAAGATAACATAATTAAGCTATTTGATAAATGAACAAACTAAATTAAGATGAAGAATGCCATTAAACTAAATGAAATTACATTAATTATGCAATGAAAGCTTGAAAAAATGAGAGAATTGAGACAATAATTTGCTATAGTTTTGGTACTCTAAAATTTCTCTCTAAAATGAAGGAAACAAGGTCCATAATATAGAAAATCCTGAAGAGAGGATGAAGAGTTTCTTGAGAAGAAATGGGTGACTCTTCATCTCCATGGAGGAAGGTGAGACAAATTTGGAGGAATTATTTAATTAAATAAATGAATTATTGCCACATGGGTGGCTTTTCATATTGAATTATTGAATTCAAGTGAGGATAATTCATTCAAATAACCAAATAATATTTAATTCCTTTAATGTGTATTAGCTAAATGGAGTGGGATTAATTTAATTTAAAAGAATTTAGGACTTTATAATTAAATTAATTAATCAAAGGGATTTTTAGCTAATAAATATTGAAAATTTAGGAGTTAAATATGGTGTAAGATTTATGCAAATTTAGGTTTTCTGCATTTCAGACTATGTCAATTGAAGACAATTAGGAAGGAGAATTTGCCTAGTACAATAGGACTTCAATGATGAGAAAATGCACGAAAATTTATTAGAATTGTAAGGTGCCAATTTTGGGGTGTTACATTTTGCCCCTCTTTGAATTGATGTGCGAGCAATGCGTTGATTCAAAGAATAGTCTGATGTGAAAGATGAAGATTTTGAGAGTCTAAGTTAGGTTGTCAAGACTCTGATCAGATCAAGAAGCAGAACCATCTTAGGAATGAAGCATGATTCTCCAAAGTCTAATTTAGATTACGAAGACAACTATCCAAATACCAATTGAGAGAAGATTGGAATCGAGGTTAGATTGCCCCAATGCCCATTGATAGCTGACAAATATTTAAGACCATCTCTAGAATCAGAATTAGATTTCCCCAATACAAAGGTTAGCCCTCTGAGATCTGGGTTAAGTTGCCAATATAATGCTCGAAAAGAGATTTTGAGAGTTTTCTTCGGAACGAAGCATGAATTTCAGGAATTAGGGTTAGATTTCCCTAATACCCAATGAGATTTGAAGAATCATCTCAACAACAAAGCTTGATCCTTGAGGATCTAAATTATATTTCTCAGATACCTAGAAAGGTAGATGACAAGATGACAAGATGTGAGGCATCAAGATGCCCCTAGAGATTCAAGATCATGGAATATCCAGTTTTGACCATAAGGTATGAAACACTAAATATGCCCCAAGTGATGAGATGCCCCTAGCAATGGGGAATTTTGATTCAAATCAGACTGATTTGAGAATGATGCGAAAAGATTCAAAGATGCAATCATCCTACCCCCTCAGGAGAGAAATTGAAAGATGACACCACAGAAAGATAATTGATAGAAAAAGATTGTAGATAGAAGTAAGATCAAAGATCCAAATGAATTCAGAGATAGATTAAGAGAAGGAAGAATCGATTTAGAGTGATCGGGAGGTCCTATTGACTAGGTTTGATCATAGTTGACAAAGTTTGACCATAATTGACTAGAGTTGGCTTTGATAAAAAGATTGCAGAAGCTGAGAAAATGATGACAAGAGATGGTTCTGACAAGAAAGTGATGTCAGAAAATCAACTGCACAAGCATCGGATCACGTCGGTCCCAAAATTTTAAAATGCAATTCTGAGCTACTTAGGAGTGTTGGATTTCAATTTCGATCATGAAAATGGATATCACAATCTATGACAGGCACTAACCAAATAAATATGAATGAAGATCAAGAGAAAATACCGGACACTTGTGCAGTCAAGAGGAATCCAGGACAAAAGATAAGGACCTTCGAAGAATGAGAAGACAATGAAGAGAGCACCAAAACTGTCACTATGCAAGCTTAAAATGTGAATGCAAGCTGCTAAATGGAAGCCTAGGACTTGGTTTTTGGACTCATTGCATAATTATCATCATCAAGTTTTGTAACATCAGAGTCGATACAATCCTTACTAGTGCTACTACGACCACAAGAATTTGAATATGACTTTCATCGGATAAAATGTAGGAAATGAACATAAGCACTAGGGCACAAAAGCCAAGATGACCTGAACATTGTTTCCAGTTTGATATAGTAAGAGTACACAAGTAAACAAATAAAGCAATAACAATCAAGGAGATAGTACCAACCTCGCCATGGCATACAAATAAACATGATCGAGGGATGTGAGGCTTTTCCACCTTAGTGCGGGAGCTCTTATCACATACACCATGTTTTTTCAACATTGTCGAATCATCGAGACTACACCAACAAGTAGTAGACAAAAGAAAATATCAATGAAAACCATGAGAATAGACAACATACAAATAAAGATTCAATCATAGCTCAACATGTTTCAAAAATTTTAGGAATGTGTATGTGTTTAGGGTGTTGAAAAACATTGTTATGCTTGTGAGTGAATTGTGTTTGATTGCTATCAAGAGATGTTTACGTTCAATATATCCGATGTGTGTTGAAAAACACAGATGTGTCTAAAGATAGTGTTGAAAAACATTGTTTATGGGGTGTTGAGATATACCAGTTTGTGCTAGTAGATAGTTGTCCTTTAGAACTAACAATATTACTGACTTGAGTGTAAACAAAAGATGCGATCAAAGTGGGGAGCCATGCCCACAAGTAATGAATGTTGATGTCAAATATACAAATAGTGAGATGATTTGAGAAATCTCAGTAGTACAGTGATAGTAGGCAGATGCAGTGAGAATCACTAGTGACTGACGCGAGAAAGATTGTCTTGAGTATGAAGATCGGTGTGAGATCTAGGCATTAGTAGGCATACTCAGTGAGAACCACTGGTAACTAATGCGAAGAGGAGAGAGACTCCAAAATATAGGAAAATGCCCCTTAGACTAGGAAGATGCCCCTAAGTGTGACCAGTTTCAATCCATGTGAAGTTGAGAAAAATCTCAAAAATGACTGAGAGCGAGTGAATAAAAAGGTGAACTAAAGTAGGAAAGCAAACTAAAGTAGGAAAACATGACAGAAAATTGCAAGAAAGCCAAGGGATGTTGTGATAGATAGAGAATTTCAGAACAAGAGGTGCCTATTTACCAGTTTTTCACCATCTTGGCAGAAATTCTATTTTTGCTACGATGATGCCTGTTTACCAGGTTTTCATTAATGGCACATTTTTCTCTTTTTCATTTTTTTTGTATTTTTCATTTTTCAATTTTTTTTTGTATTTTTTCTTTCTTTTTATTTTTTTGATATTATCAAGGTGCCTATTTACCAAGTTTTCACTAGGATAATAGATACATCAAAGCGCTTGTTTGCTAGGTTTTCACTAAGATGATCATTTTTTAGGACATTTTGCAATTTTTAGGATTTTCTCAGAATAGAATCTATACATGAGCATTTAGAAGACATCTCAACTATAGAAATTCTTTAGATGAAGAGCATTGATATGCTCTTTGAGTTTTTCCCCCTCTTTGGTAGAGAGATGGTAAGTGCCAGACCCAAATACTGTAGTGATAACATACGGGCCAAGCTAGTTTGGTTCAAATTTTCCTTTCTGGACCTGCTGCTGTTGATTCTTGGGATTCTCTCTCAGGATGAGATCACCCATTTGGAATTCCCTTGGTCTAACCTTCTTTTTGTAGCTTTTAGATATTATTTTTTAATATGCTCGAAGATGATCGAACGCCACTTTCTAATTTTCATCTAGTAGTTCAAGCTCTTGAAGCTGAGATATTTTGATATCATCATCAGTAATGAGGCCCTTGAGAGAGACTCACAAGGTAGGAATCTCAACCTTAATAGGTGTTGGAAAGTTGAATATATTGAAGTATATGAATCTATTTAGTGTTTTTATTATGTAAATAAAGTCATATGAAGTTTTTGAGTCAGTACACATTATCAGAAGATCAGAAATTGGCTAAGTACAGAAAACAGGACAGAGCAAGCAACAGACTGTTATAGTTTTGATTAGTGTGTGTGTTCATTTGTTATCCAAATGATATGTGCCTTTGAAGATAAGCTTATGAGTATGTTTACATGCTAATTCTAAGAGAGAATGATTAGATCTGCAAGTATGAATAAAATATAACCAGTTGAAGAGGTACAACCAATAAATGCTAGAATAGGATAGAGATCATGGAAAGAGCTGACAGAGATTGTTTTGGCATAGATGTTGCACTTATCCTCAGGACTTACACCTTTTTATTAGTCATTTTTAGTGACCTAAAAATATATTTTTAAAAGCGCATGACTTGATTCACCCGAGATAATTAGTTAGAGCCAATTTGGTGGAGCGGACTATGTGAAAAGACATGTCTGTTCGGTTTGAGTAAAGCAGTTATAATTAATGTTAAGTCGACTTAATGAAGGGTTTTGTGGTTATGTAAGTGATCAAGATAAATTTTAAAAGGTTTCCTAAAGCTGACATGTTCATGTCCTTTGAGGAAGTACTTATAGAAGGTCATTTGTGATGGGAAAAGTCGCGAAAGCCAGAGATAAGAAAAGTAGAGTAGAGTGTAAAAGTAGCAAAGATATATCTATCATATGTTGATGATATAGATATTGAAGTAGAAGATTTCAAAGTAAATATAAGATTTTTGTATTTCTTTACAAGATGTTAAAGCATCAGCACACAAAATAAATTGATCAGACAAGCAGTGTCATAGCAGCAGTTCACCTTGCAAATATAGTGTGTATCGAAGATCTAGAAGGTTGTAGCCTTCACCACTTGAGCAGTGTGCTCTTGGATAGTGATTCCACCACCCCTAATAGGGTTATTGTAAAATAATCCTAACAGGGTCTGACCCTTAACAAGGCCACTGTACTTCATGTATTGTAAAGACAAGTCCTAACAGGGTTAAGGATCTTCTAACAAGGATCATAAGACACTAGTGCAAAATATTTGTGGGTACTAATTCCCACCAGGGTTTTCACCTACATTGGGTTTCCCCATAATCATATATGGTGTTATGTGTTGTGTATAT
>MU224931.1:3708025-3720288 GCA_018584345.1 Thuja plicata
GAGGTAAAGTTCCAAACCCTAACCCAAAACTGGATAGGATTTGGATGTCCTTGAAAAGATCTATGTGGAGACAAATTGTCAGGCTCCATGATTGCAAAATTAAAGTAGAGGAGAAGGTGCATCAAAATTGAATAGTGTAAAAACTTGGGCTCATCCTTCCCCTGAGGGTTTTTCAATTTCTTCTGTGTAGTGATGAAACCCTCGTGCATCTCATCAATTATATGCTGGATATAATCATAGCTTGTGCTGGAATGAATCTCCTGCAGGTCCAAGACCATGATCAAGATGCCATGACCTATTCTCTCAGCATCTCCATCTATTCCTAATACTCTGCAAAGAGCATAGGCATTGTACTTGATATAAAAATACAAGTCCTTGTAAAAATATGGGTAAGCTCCAGTCTGAGGACTTATATGATCTCTTATTTCTTGTGGCATATGCTTTTTCAATAAGCCCCTAGCAACACCAGGCTTATTTTTATATCTTTTCTCTTGCTTCTTCATGTCAATTTTGCTTGACATAGTACTAAAAAGACCAAATGCTTGCATAAAAGAATTTCTTTTTAGGACAAGCAAATTGGTGCCATCCTCTCTTTTGATGGTCTTTGTGAGTACATCATAGTGGTTAGCCAGTTCTAAAAATAGGTCAACATCAAGGAAAAAATTAGGTACCAATAACCTACCCAGTCCAGATATCCAAGGGTTTGACACAGGGATAGGCTTATCAGAATTCTTGTAAAAGTAAGTAAACAGAGAACAACCTGTTGTTCCTAGAGTTATAGCATCTCTGATGTCTACGAAGTCATCTTTGAATACACCAGCATCAATCTTTCTATTTTGAGTGGACCCTGGTAGTAGCTGGAGAAATTCGTCAGAGAAGCTAGGTTTTCCTTTAGGATCATCTCCACTGCCTCCACTAGTAGACGCCATGCTTATAGCAGTACTCATGTTTTGTAGGCACTTGAATCGCTGATTGGATGATATATCTAAGCACAACTCTCTGTAATTCTTAAAAATCTTGATCACCCTAGAACACTGCAACGGCTCTGAAATATCACTTTTTGCTGAAACAACACTTAGCTCTGAAATCTAAAAATACGGTGAACATGAATGAATGCACACTCCCCTGTTTATAGCCATAAGATTCAGAGTACATGGCTCAAAGTTCAGAAACGTCAGTTCTGCAATTAATTTGATATGCCATGAAATTTTCAAAAACCTAGCCGTAGTCGCGCGAGGTGACAGGAAATCAAATTTAAATCATGAATATTTTGGCGCAATCCAAAAATGGTTAAGACAGCTGACATGGCACTCTGTGATTCGCCTTCTATCATACATCTCAGCTACCTTTTGTACACAGTAATCAAAAATTCTTATATCTGATTGGCCACCGGGTGATCTCCTTTATCACATCATCCACTTGGCGCAACTTTTATAGATCCTGTTATCAGGCGACCTCGCGACCTCATTAAGTCTCTTTGTCGCGAGCACATTTCCTTAACCAAGGTCTGATCTTCAGACTTGGCGACAATGTAATTCTTTTACCTCGGCTGACCCAAGTCTCTCTAGCGATCAGGCGACGATGGTGAAACTGAAGTCGCATGGAGTTAATTCTAACTCAGCTTTGTTCATCAGACTTCATGACAAAGTGTTGCACTTAACATTTCATAGCAATCGCCAAGTCGCTGGATCCTCATTTCTCTTTCCTATATTACACGACAACCCTTTGGTCGCTGAGTCTGGTGATAAACTTAACTTAATCTTTTACTGGAAAGGTACCCTTTCTCTATTTACAGCGACCTCGCGACATACCTTAATCGCTTAGTCGGAAGGAATTTTTCCCTGGGGCACTTTTATCACCAGACTTAGCGACCACCGTTAGATCTTTTCATTGCTTCATCGCACGGCTGTCTTTTAATCGCTTTATGTTTCCTTATGCCCTTAAATCATCAGGAGACTTCACAACTGAAGGAAAACATACCTTGGTCTTGTTATCACGTGATCCCTTTTCTTCATCTGGCGACCTCCTGACAACCATTAGTTCTGTGACAGATGTCATCTATTACTTGGTCCTCTTAATACACACTGAAAAGCTGAGTAATCCTGCTTTTCAAGCGACATCCTGACTGAATAGTTTAACTAACATCAAATAGCTAGTCGCGAGGTCGTGAATGTTATCTTTTAAACACCATTTAATCACGAGACCACGTGACTGAAGAAAGAACTTAACTGTTTGACTGAGCTGATCCAGCGACCATGCGACATGAAGTGAATCGCAAAGTCGGAAGACATATCTTTGACCTGCCAATTCTTCTCGCGATCACCCGACTGAGGTGGGTCCCGTTCTTTTTAAAGCTTATAACATGAAGTTCAAGCGACAACCTGACTGAAAGAAATCACTAAGTCTTGAGATAGTGATGGAATATTCGATTTCTTAATGAGACTACGTGACACAAAGGAAAAACTAAGTCGGGAGAAGCTTTGGCATATTCGATCTGGGTTATGCGATCAAGCGACTTAACTTAAAGCACATGTCTTGAGTGACTTGAAAAAGGTAATGACAAAACATAAGACATGGCTAAGGGTTTAAAATGTATCGTTCAACACTAGGCTTCTAGGGTTTATCAGGGTTTTGACAATTTGGGCAATGTATAGGCATGAAAACCTGAAAAATTGCAGAGAGCAAGGCAAGGAACAGGGCCAGACAGCAAAAATAGGAAATACAACGAACATCTTGGATATTTGATTTTTCTTTGTAGTCACATGTCGATTAGATGGGACATAGTGATCTCCATATGTAAGTGGATTCTTGTATTTATTATTTTTTTGATGTACATCCAAATTACTTCCAAAAGACATTGGAATTGTGGATGAATGCTCGACTGATATGACTGGTTCATATGTATTTGTTGATAGGGATATTTCGAGGATGTATATCTTTATTGATCTTGATAGGAGATAGGGTAAGTGGATGACAAGCTAGTATTGATAGGCATGGTACATGGAAGGACATAAGGAACCAATATAGATGGCAGGTTTGACGGTCTTAGCTTTGAGATATAAGGACTAGGGATGGATTTGGAGGATGAGGAAGACTAATGCTTACGTTTGAATGGAGGGATATAAAGTGTGGAGGGGATATCAACATCTTTATAGTGAGTTGCATGACCAAGGCTCTTCTAGTTTGAAATCACCTTCATATCAATAGGTGTCGTGGAACCCATGTCAAAAATGTGACTTACATCCATTCTTGTTCAGATTACAAAGATCGCGAACTCATTTTGACCACACAGTTAAGATGCCTCGACGTTGGCCATTTGAAGATATATTGAAGGAAGATCACAAATAATCATACGATGTCATGGCTGCAATGTCAACTAGTGTGCTAGATATACAATTTGGAAAATGAAGCTTGCATGGTAATCGACCTCCATGGTAATGAAAACAATCGACCAAAGTTGCCAACATTGAAAGTTGAACACCTGATATCCATGCAGGTTATCTATCCAATATGAAACCACATAACAAATCATTGCATTATCATATGGACCCTGCTTAAAATAAATTTGATGATAGCAGATTAGGTCTACGGATCTGTGCAATAACGTGAGGGGAAAGAAGATTGTAAGTACCACTCCTCCACAACATGCTGGTCACCACCTCTGACATCGCCATGCCTCCAAGCAAATACAATCACCAATACAATGCAGTCTATAGAGAAATGGTGGGGTCAATGTGGTCTATAGATACAACATGGTTGATATAATCAGCATTAGTAGAGGGCACAGAGATGAGCAGCTAGATCTCGGATAACATGCACACATGTTGCCATTCTTACATCCATTGATAGGTGATGGATTGAAAAGAAATCAGATGTGCTACAAAGCAATGGTCATCAATATATTGTAGGGATGGTACATGAAATGGTGGTAAGACATGGGAATCAACCGCCACCATTCCACATATCTACCATCAAAGCCATCAACTCTCTCACGTCTAATGCAAATCGATATACAACCGCAACAAATGGCGATAATCATTCTTGGCAGTCACAAGATTGGTGACATATTCTGAAATCGATAGCAGTATTCAGAGATACTTTCATATAGCAGATAAATATAAAAACTTGAAAACCATTAACAAAGCCATCAAAATTCAGCACATGAGGCAGAGATTACTAATGTGACCATGGAAATGTTTATATATAGATTTACTTTGAATTTGGTCAGTTTAAGGTGCAATTGAATTAGTTGATAGTTACAGTTAATGAAGAATAGAGATTTGTATCTCAAAACAATATAATTGATAAGTATAGTCGGTTGTGGATTAGTTTTAGGGAAAGGGTGTGATGTTTGCACACACCCTTTTGATTTTATATTTATATTCAGTCATAAATCTGCAAACAAGGATAGACTAACATTTTTGAACAAGACATGATGATACAATGATGAATTCTTGGGGAATGATGAAATAATAGACAGTTGATTTCAAACATTGTATGCATGGATCTTATATATGCTTTCTTATCAAGCAGAGATAAGTCGATATTTATTTCAAATTTTGCAATCATTTTTGTTCTTTCTTTACAATCAAGTCCTTCAGATAAACCAATCGACATTCCTTCAAGTGATATTTTTGATTTGCGCATATTTAAATTTAAGTTTATGTTTTGTATATTCAATTGTTTCTTTCTCATTTTTGCATGGTTAAAATCTTATTGATTAAAATATTGATCAATTAGTCCATCATCTGAGGAATAGTATTAAACTGAAATACTTTTAAACTTTTTTAGTTATATGTGCATATCATAACGCCTTTAAGGTGATAAGATTTTGTTTTCAAATCTGTCTCTAAAGTTGAATGTAGGATTGAAGAATTATCAACTCTATTGCCCATTATTGAAATAAAGCACTGGTCTTCTCTTGTTAATTGAATTGTGGTATAAGGTTCCATTGGTTCAAGTTCTGAATTATTCTTTTCTCTCATTTAATCCAGTTCATATCTCAATCATACCAAGCAATATTAAATACATTATATTTCAATAACACATATATTTTTATTTTTGTGACCTTATTAACACATTGAGAAGTAGGAGTTGAAGTTATCAGTTATCCGTTATAGGAAACCTCTAGAAGACTTTGAAGACAAGTTTTAAAGTGCAGGCCCACCAGCGTTTGTTCTGTGGAATCAGAATTGTAGGAGGTTGTCGAAACCTTGTTCATTGGCAAATCAATTGTATCTATCTTCATTGGATAAGCGAAATCTGTAGGAAGTCCAATCTGTCAATTTGAGCACCAACAAGGTGCATGAGTAGCTTTGATAGGAGTAATTTTCATAGGAAAAGCCAAAGCTTCAGGGGATTTAGTTTTTTGCAAGGGATTTGGAGGAACAATGTTTTCTTGAATTGAATATGGAGGAGCATGAGAAGGAGATGAAGGGATGCGCTTCTCTTGAAAAGGATCTTTAGATGGTTTACAAAGGGTACCTTTCTCTTGATTTTAAATAGGTTCATTAGAGATGGTGGAAAGGATATCTTGATCTTGCTTGGGAGATGAATAAGATATAGGAGATGGAAGATATTTTCCTAGGAAGAAATAGAAGGGGATGATAAAATCATCATGGGACTCTTGAGGTATGTGACTTTGGTCAACTATTAGATAAAGATGGGTGGTCACTTGATCTTGATCATCACTGATATATGTTTCTTCACATTGTGGATTTCCCTCTTGACATGGAGCCACTTCTATGGACAAGGTGGGAGTTTTGATATGCATGAGGGATTCTTGAAAGGCTAATGGAGTATCATTTTGAGTAGGCATGATAAGAATTGAAGCACATGGAAGCTTGGGATCTATGATCTTTGAAGCCTGAGAAGGACTTGTATTCATATGTGGATTAGCTTGGATCTCTTTTAGAGGTAGTCCTTGAGGGTAGACACAGTCATCATTAGGTTCAATCCTTGAAAGAAATGATGAAGATTTAGGAGATGGAGGAATGGTGGAGGAAGTAGACGTGATAAGGGAACCATTGCTAGACATGGATTCCTAATATTGATCATGCTTGAGATTAGTATCTTCACTAGATGATTCGTTAGAATTTTCTACTTTGATTATGTCATCATCTATGAGATCTTGGATTTTATGTTTCAACTCCATGCAATATGAAGTTTTATGCTTGTTATGTCGATGATATGCACAATAATTACTCAAGCATCTAATTCCACATAATGTGGCTGGAGGCAATGTGATGAGATTATGCTCAAGCAGTTCCTCCAATGTTGATTGATAAGATTGTCCCAAAGGAATAAAGATTCTCTTGAAAGGATAAATAGAAGCTTCTTGACTTGCAATATCCTTCTTTCGTGGATAGAAGAGACTTTCATCTGATTCTATCATAGTTTCATCTACATGCTCTTGATCAAAGATAGGATGGTCATAAAACTATTCTTGGTCAAAGTTGGGATTCTCATAAAATTGCTCTTGATCAAAGCTAGGATTATCATACCAAGATTTATCCATGTCGGAAGAAAGTGGAGAGATGTGAGAATCATGATCGAATAACAAAGGACATGTTGATCTTCAAGAGGATTCATCAGATGAAGTATCATTTTCCTTCTTTAATTGTTGGAGTTCAGATTCCAAAGTTTGAAGTTGATTTAATAAAGTTTCCCTAATAATCTCTTCTTTTCTTTTAGACATTGTAAGATTATCTTGATGCACTTGCTTAGAAGATTGAAGAGAAGGTATGATAAATCAATTGATTGACTGATAGGTGTTGAAGTGATATCTAAAGTTCTCATTAAGTCTAAGACTAAAGGATAAAGGAGATAATGTCCAATTGAGACAGAGATGGGATTGACTCTCATCTTGAGTCAAGGTTGATAAACCTGCTTTCACAACCTAGGACAATCAGTTTTATACTACAGAAAATAGGGAAATAGGCAATCAGATCTCAGACAAAAATTAGATCAGGCAAAAAAATCATTAGTCAATGGGAAATAGCTCACTTTTTTGAGACATCAGGGTACAGATTCACATGAGAAAGTCTTGGCTCACGCGAGGAAATGTTTAACTGCGTGTGAGAAAATGAAAGCTCGCGTGAGGAAATGCTCAGTTTCTTGAATCTCACGCGTGAAAACTTTAGGTTTCAATAGATCAACTCAGTTTTTGAGACAAAAATCAGATTTTGAGATAGAGTTAGGACTATTCTCTAACACAATTTCAAGATTTAGTACAGTTTTATGATAGTTCAGATCAGCAATCTTAGTTTGAATGTGACAAGTAATCGTTAACAAGAACAAAGCTTTGATCAAGCAATAGTGATGCAAGAAGTAATCACAAACAGTTCTACCAAGGACAAGGCAACTTGGCAGAATCATGGGAGTTTTGTTTAATCATGATTGGATAGTTTAAAACATGAAACAAACACTTATTTATCCATACAAAAAAATGGTAGAGAAGACAAAATTCGTGCCTCACTGACTTATGTGTATGCGTGCACCTCACACAGTGTCACCCCCGAGAGGGCGCCCATGTTTTTGGTGTTTCTAAGGACTCAGTAACATATGTTTAAAGGTTACCCTTGAAGCAGGGGCCAGCATCATATACCACTTCAAGCATCCAGGTGCATACCTATGTTGAGAATCTAGGGGAGAGATTCTTCCCCCTCCCTGCGCACAGATTATGTCTTCTTTCGGAGGTGATCTGGGTAGGCAACTAACTAAGAAATTTTTTAGTGGGCTTCCATTCACAGTAACCTTTAGTGTCCCCAATACAAGGCTAGGGCCTCACAGCCACACCAACACTTGAAATTATTACACCCCTGCAAGCAGGGCTGGGAGCGGCGCCGCTCAGTACAACAAACAAGGCTTTCTCAAGATGATAGTAAGAATCATGAGAAATAAGTTACCATGGCTTTGGATTATTTGGAATCGACAAATAATAATTTATTATAGTGAGGTGGAATCACTGGCGATAGGTCTGTACTCACTTGTGTTGTTCCCGGAGGTTCAACTTCCGGCAAGCCCTCTAAAGGTGACACAAAACTTGGCTCAGATTCTAGGGTCAGATTTTCTAATTCTCTCAAAGAGAGAAGAGCATACTTCTCTACCTCTTAACCTTACCCAAACATGCAAGACATATTCATCATCGAGATAACTCTCCTCCAACCAATTCACAAGATTTTGGATTTATGATTCTCTCAAAGAGAGAAGAGCATAATCCCCTAACAAGTGAACATGCTAAAGGTTCATTAACTTTCCTTGCTTCCCTAGGTCTCCATCATGCTAGCAATGTTTGGGTCTTAGATTCATCCATGGGCATCACTTCCATGTAATGAAGAGCCTATTCCCCTATTTTTCTATCAAGATTCCCAAGAAATTTTAACAAGGCCCTAGTTATACTATGTGATGAAAGCAATAAAAAAGCACAATGTTTTAAAATGATCTTCGACAACCATCCTGCAAGAAAACCGTTAGCAAGTTTATGTCTTTGTCAAGTGACCTGCAACCCATTGTTATGTTGTCAAAGAATCAGAGAGATAAAAACAACATGTGAAAAAAAAAATAGTAACAGTAATTGTAGAAACTTGTGAAATTCCAAAGACTATGACCAAGTCTCATGCGAGGAAGTACAAGGCTTCATGCGAGGAAGTTCAATAGCCGGTGCAAGAAAGTACAAAACTTCACGCGGATATGTGGGAAATTTCGCGTGAAACTTCACTGCAGAGTCATACGGCCTACTTGGGCCAACGTTTGATGCCACAAATTTAATTTTTGGGTGAGTATAGATGTATTTGTAGTCATTTTAAATTGAAACGACATTCTGGACACAATGGTGGAGTTAGATTTCGCTCAAAATGAATGTAAAAATTGACATAAAATACAATCGACAGTAAATATATAATATGAGACCAGGAATTGAATATCCTTCCCCACGGTGGGTGCCAAAATGTATGTATCTGAATGTTAAGCTCTAAATCAGCCACAACACAACATAGTCATTGCTCAATCATTTAATTGCAAAAATGAACATAGATTGCTCATTCCACAATATCGATTGAATCGACCTGTTGCCTCCTATTTAGTTGGGATATTTAATTACTCTCAGAATGAGAGCCAACAACCATAGACCAATGCTAAAATGGAGGATTTGAAAGCATTGAAAACTTAAATGAAGCTATTCTATATGAGAGATGCAATTGTAATCTAAGAATGAAAATGCAGATTTTAAACTAAGAACTTGAAAAAGATAACATAATTAAGCTATTTGATAAATGAACAAACTAAATTAAGATGAAGAATGTCATTAAACTAAATGAAATTACATTAATTATTCAATGAAAGCTTGAAAATATGAGAGAATTGAGACAATAATTCGCTATAGTTTTGGTATTCTAAAATTGCTCTCTCAAATGAAGGAAAGAAGGTCCATAATATAGAAAAGCCTAAAGAGAGGATGAAGAGTCTCTTGAGAAGAAATGGCTAACCCTTCATCTCCATGGAGGAAGGTGAGACAAATTTAGAAAAATTATTTAATTAAATAAATGAATTATTGCCACATGGGTGGCTTTTCATATTGAATTATTGAATTCAAGTGAGGATAATTCATTCAAATAACCAAATAATATTTAATTCCTTTGATGTGTATTAGCTAAAGGGGGTGGGATTAATTTAATTTAAAAGCACTTAGGACTTTAGAATTAAATTAATTAATCATAGGGATTTTTAGTTAATAAATTTTGAAAATTTAGGAATTAAATATGTGTAAGATTTATGCAAATTTAGGTTTTCTACATTTGAGACTAAGTCAATTAAAGAAAATTAGGAAGGAGAATTTTCCTAGTACAATAGGACTTCGATGATGAGAAAATGCACCAAAATTGATTAGAATTATAAGGTGCCAATTTTGGGGTGTTACAAATTGTATTGTATAAATATTTTCACAAGGTGGACTTAACAGTCCTTATTGCTCCTAACAGAGCATGCCATCAAAAGAGGTCAATTGTAAGCCTTAATTGGCCAAATTTATTTTTGTAGTACTAAATCTTGAGGGTACCATCCACACCCAGTTTTACTTTCAATTTATAAGGTTTCTGGGTAACCAAATATTTTGTCAAGTGTTATGAATGTTTATTACTATTCTATTCTATGCATACAATTAGATTAATCAATCTAATAAAGGATAAAAGAGAATAATTTTTATTGGTTCCTAATTCAATCCCCCCTTCCTCTCAGTCACCTAGCCTCTAATATATTTCCAACAAATGGTATCATAGAAAAGATTCTCTTATCAGAAGTTTAACAACTTGAGAAAAGATCAGAGGCAGTGGAAATATATATATTGGAGAAAGCCATTGAAAATGAAAAGATAGATTTACAAGTGGCCATGGATCAAATCCAAAAACTTAAGGAGAAGCTCTCTCATTCCCTGAAAAGAAGAAAAGATTTAGCAATGCACATGAATGATACAAGTTACATAGAAGAAAGAATTGAAGATTTATGCAAAGAAAGAAATTTTGAAAAATATGATGCAGCCATTGAAGATCTACTTGTAAAGGATCTCAATTTACATGAATAAGACAAAAATTTGAAGAGAGAAAAAGAAATTCTTTCAGTCATTATATGTGAAGTCATAGAACAAAAGAACCAAGCATAAAATGATAGAGAAATGGCACAAGAAGACAAAATATTGCTAAGTACAAGATTAGAGGAAAAAGAAAATAAAATACATCATTTGTCACTTCATCATGCATATATGATAAATCAATTCAATAGTGCAAATCAAGAAGTTATCAATATGAGGAATGAAAATGAAAGACTACAAAATGATCTCAATACTGAAAGAAAACCAATGAAAGTATGATGAATTAAAAATAAAGCATGGAGAAGTTGACAAAAAAAAATCAATTCAGATGTTATGGATAGACTAGATTAGGTTATACTAATCAAGGTGAATCCTCACAGAAAGGAACTCAAAAGAACAAGAAACCACATGTAATCACTGTGATAAGTTAGGGCATAAATCAAATAAGTGTTGGAGCAATGGGAAGTCAAAGTTTAATGGTAAGTGCTATAGATGCAATGGACATGAACATAGGGAAAGTGTTCATGCATCAAGAAACCTAATTTTGAAGGAAAATGTCTCAATTGTAACAAACAAGGTCACAAGTCTATTCGAAAGATATAGAAAGAGATGGCAATAGGAGAGAGCGAGAGAAATGAGAGAAATAGTGGTAGAAATTTAATAAGAGCGATAAATAAAGTGGGAATGACATAGGAAGAACAAACTAATGTAAGGAGAGGTAAGGTGATAGAATCAAATTAAACTCTAACTCCTTTAAAAATTAATATTCAACATAATTAAACGCTAAGATTAATCCATAATGTTAAATAAGTAACAATCATAACTTTGATCCTAATGTAATTATAACATTTGAACAAATATTAAATCCTCAAACTTAGAATAAATCAAATTGATTCTTAAACTTAATAGTAAATGAAACACAATATAAACTCCAAAGAAAATTAAACCCTTCCACTAACACTCAAAATATTTAAACTTAGTTCCCTTACAATAAGAAAAATTAAATCTAAAACCTAAACCAAATTAAATTCTAATCATAACCATATAAAAAGTTGAACCATAATTGTACACCTAATTGGACATCAAACTAAATTAAAACAAATTAAATGCTAACCATAATAATGTAATTATTTGAATTGTAACAATAAACATAATTAAATATTAAAAACTTAAATGGATTGAACCTAAACTTAATTGGCCATAATAATGTAATTATTTTAATTATAACACTAATCATCAAACATACCTACAGGGAAGGTAATGTCTTGAGAGCTTCCAAAGGGTAAGCATCAAACATACCTACAGGGAAGGTAATGAGGTGGCGGACTCCCTGGCGACCATAGGCTCAAAACAAAACAAGCTTAACAGCTGGTATCTTGTCCGGGATTTACCCATGGTGACTCAGCGCCTCATCACGAGGGAAATGACGATAAGTGATTAATGATGGGCCAGGCTGGTATATTTATGTCACCTCCTCCCTCGAACACGTGTTGGNNTATTCGAGTTAAAGGTATTATTATATTTGATAATACTCTTGGGTCCATAAATATTAATGAAAACTTTTTGCTCGTGCGGAGTTACCGAAATCAAAAGAAAAAGGCATTTTTGGCGAGATATGACAAGGAGGGTATTATTACCATTTATGCTTCACTAAGATACGCAATATCTATCAGTACGGAGT
>MU224931.1:3721832-3738492 GCA_018584345.1 Thuja plicata
TAGGAGGAAAAGGTTAACTAGTTGTTTTGATGCACTATCTTTTTGCTAGTCAGGTTCCTCTGTTCCCCTGTTTTGTTTGGAGGGGTTCTGTTAAGTTTAATTTCTACTTTTGGACTGGCCCTGCGTGACCCTGGAACTTTATTTTGATGGTGGATATGGCTGCTAGTTACTCTAGTTTTTTACTGTTATGCAGAACTATGAAATTTGTTTTTGATAGAGGTAAAAGCTTAGATGCTGGTGATAACGGTTAATAGTTTCATACTCTCTCTGTGACTGTGCCATTAACCTGCTGTTAATGTGCCTCCAGTCCCCTATTCTACAGGCCAGCACCCTTTTGCTGCTTTTATATATCAAAAACACTAATCATAATTAAATATTAAAAACTTAAAGGATTGAACCCTAAAGATAAACTCAATTGTACCCTAAACTTAACATTGAACTAAAATTAATCATAACATAAAACTAGAGAAACCCTGATCCCAATGACCAAAGTTTACGATAACCTAAAGGCTTATTAAAAATTAACTAAATGAAATCCTAATTCAAATTGAACATGAATCCTAACCCAAAACAAAATTTACCCCTACCTCTAATTGTAACTCTGAACTTAATTGAATTCTAACCACAAACCTAAACCAAAATGTACCCACATAGTCTACAAAATTCTAAACTTGTTCAAATATTGAACCAAAATGACCCTACCCTAAACGTGCATTAAATTAAACCTTAAACCAAAGTGTATGCCAACTTTAATTGTAACCCTATACCTGAACCTGCTCAACAACACCAGAAACAACATGTTAGATAATTACAGAACAATCAAATGGCTCTACCACAAAGTTGAGGACCTAAAAAATGTGGTTAGAGGTACCAACAAGGATAATAGGGTTTCTGAGGATGAGGAACAGAGGAATCTGAGTATCCGGATCAAGCAGATGGTAGACAACATGGCCAAGGTGGAAACCACTCTCAAGAACATAGCTGAACAAAGTTATAACATCCTAAAATAGACCAGAGAACACACTAGCACCATCATTGATAAGATGGAGGAAGGGATGGACATGGAAAGCATTGAGGTGGAGACTGATCAGAACACTGATCAGGGAGCTGGCAAAAGAACTAGGGCCAGAACTAGGAAGTCTAAGGAAAAGGACAGGGAGAGTACCATCCAAAAAATAAGGAATCGGTAGCCAACATGGAGCTTCTTAAGGCCAAGGCGGCCACTCTAATGGTGGACCTTTCTTAGGGCCCCCTGGACATTATTGCTACTTTCAGGTTTTACTTTCTCTTTTAGAATTTTTTTTGTTCTTTTGTTCTGGCCTTTTAGGCCTGCTCTACTCTTAGCTCCGAACTATCTTTTGTTGTTTTTAATGTTTTATCTCTAAATGCTTTGTTAGATTTCAGGAACCTTGTAAAACCTGTTTTACTTAATCAAAAACTTTAATTGTAACCCTTACCTAAAATAAATCCTAAATAGAATCAAATTCAATCCTTACTTTAAACATAACACAAAATCAAAAAATATAATTAATTAATCCTAAAATAGATGACTAATAAAATATGACTTTAGTATCAAAATAAATATATATATGTGAAATTGAAGAAAATATACTATAACAAATAAAATATATACAAAAATATAAAAAAATCTAATAACAATTGTATAGTTAAAATATATTATATTACTCATCAAGCAAATATCTAATTTAATTCTTAGAACTTGTCGCTCCCCATGCTATTAGCAATATATAAATTTTATATTAAATAAGTGCCACGAGTGGCCTCACTTGTCGTAATTAGTTATAATTATATATGTAAATTTATTTTTAATTTTATTATAAATATTATATATATTTTAATTAATAGTTATTTAATAAAAGTAAAATTATTATAGATTAAAAATTAAATAAGAAAATTTGTATAAAATTAAAAAAATAATATTTAATAAATTATGTTTGTATATATTATAATTTCATTTGTATAGTTATAATTGTAAAAATTTAAAATAAATAAAATATAAAATATAGTATCTCATAAATATACTATATTGTGAATTAAAAGACCAATTTTTTTTTGTATTGATAGTAAGGTGAGCAAAACACAGTTAAGGCACCACCTCAGACCGAAAGTATCAAAAGTTAACAGTTTAGAATAGAATATCATCATAAGAAAAATACATAATTTTAGAACAGAATATCATCAAAGACAATCAAAAGTTAACAATTTTAGAATAGAATATCATCATAAGAAAAATACATATTTTAGATCAGAATATCATCAAAGACATCCACCCATGTGGTCCATCCCATGGTGCCCTCCATCCAAACAATATTCTTCTTCTGAATCTGGTGGAGCAGGAAGATCATGTTATCTGAAGTGCCTTTGTTGTTGTTTTTTAAAGTTCTAGGTTGAGCTACTTTATAGTTCTTTCAAATATGTGCAAGTTGTCCATATGACTTATCCAAGCCTGCCCATCCTTAAGCTCGAATGCAAAGAATGTGGTATTCCCATTCTTTAGCTGTCTTTTGAATTTTTCCTTTTCCACCCTCATGGTAATTTGCACCTGTAAATTTTTTTTAAAATAAGTGAGACTTTTGAAAGACTCAGTAAGAATCTTGGGATTGCTTTGAAACCTTTCCTCATTCCTGCATTTTCAGAGCTTCCATATTATGTTAGAAGAAATAATATTCCAAAACATCATTTTAAACCCCATCAATATGCCAACTAATGATTTCAAAAACATTAATATCTTTAGGAAGAGTAATACCAAACATGCGCCAGATTTCTTAGGCAAAAGAGCAGTCAAAGAAAATATGTCTACCAGATTCAGGAACACTACATATATTGTAGTATTGTGTCGTAGAGAAATCCTTTCTAATAGAGAGCCTGTCAAGAGTCAAGTTCCATCTAAAGAATTTGACCTTAGGATCAATGGAGTTTTTTCATAATCTGCCAAAGATCTTCTTCCATGAGGGGATTTCCAGATTAGAGTACCAGAGTTTATTGACATGGCCAATGATGGAGTCATTATACCCAATAACACCGTAAATGTTTTTGGCTTTGATTTTGGTTATAATGGTTCAATTAGGCCATTTAGCTTTCAATATTTTGTCTAAATCATTATGACAACATGAGGGAAGATCTCTACAAGCTTTACTGATCAGATTATAAGTTCTTTTTTTGGGATAAGGGTATATTAAATCTGGTCCTTAGCTCATCCCAACTAATCAGAGTGCCATGTTAAAAAAGGTCCATAAATTGAGTGATGCCCAACTAATGCCAATACTTGGTAGAGAAACCTTAGGAGAGGGCAAGGGGCCTACCAGAAAGATGCAAGTTCCACCAAATAGACCTTTCACCAAATAGTTGATTATCATCACGGAAAGACTTATTAGTGGCATAACTTCTCACATTGCTCCAGGCCTTCCATATGGATTTGAAAATATTCAAGCCTTGAACCACAACTAGAAAATCCCCAAAGATCAAATCACTAAAGGGTAAATTTTTCTAGACCGTAGCATTCTTGGGGAAACCCCTTTCAATATTGCTTCTAACAAGAAATTTCCAAGAATAATCCCCAACTAAAGAGTGGAAAATCCATTTGGCGGACAGGGAAATCCCCATGGTTTTAAGGTCCTTCAAACCTAGTCCCCCAAGAAGTTTGTCCGCATGGCACCATTCCCATTTAACATGTAGTTTTTTGTTTTCTTTTCCATCCTACCAAAGATAGTTCCTTATAGCCTTTTGGATTTCTAATATTTGGTAACTATTGAACATCTAGGCAGTGGAAAAAAGGAGTCCTATAAGACCAAATGAATTGAACCAATCATAATTGAAATAAGTAATTTATAAAATATATTTACAAAAATAGTAATTTATGATTGGTTCATTGGTGTAAAACTAATTCACTATATTACTTGAGCAAGTACAATAATTTATATAAAGAAAACATATATATATATATATATATATATATATATATATATATATAATGAAATGGAATTTGCAATTCATGGGGTTTAACTCTAANAATAATTTATATAAAAAAAACATATATATATATATATATATATATATATATATATATATATAATGAAATGGAATTTGCAATTCATGGGGTTTAACTCTAAACTAATTAATAAAAAAAAATATAATAGAAACATTACCTCGATTTCGAATTCCCCTTTGCATGTAGGAAACTAATGACAATTAGTTAGAACTATAATCTATACCAAACAGTTGGTTTTGAGCGAACCTTATCAAGTATCTAATTTTATATAAATTAAGTTTCACATTGAAAAGCAGTTCATGGCAGTAGTGCAAATGCCTAAAAATGACTCCAAAAAATCTGATCCTACGATCTTGCTTCTGTTGAGGGATCCTCTGAAGGAAATCTATTTAATGGGCATGACCAAGATGAAGTGGAATACATACTGTGCGATTGAAGACAAAGGAGAAAGACTAGAAGAATGGCAAATTCAAGAAATCTTGTGTTAGTACTCGTGCTCATTACACTCTCTGTATATCTTGCATTCTCACCGCCCTTCGTCTCTGGTAAATTTATCTTTTGGACCTTGGTTTATTAAAATGCGTTCTTTGCTTTAGCTAGACCTTGAAACCCTAAAAAACTTATATTTAGATGCATTATTTGCTTTTGCTGGACCTTGAAACCCTAGAAAAGTTATATTTAGGTGCATTCTTTGCTTTCGCTAGTGGATCTTGAAACCCTAAAAAGTTAGTAATGAATATAGAATGGTTGCAGCTTCTGTAGGAAGAGCGATGGTGGAAAGTAGATCTACGCAGGGGCAGGACCTCAGCGAATTCTACAGGTGTCTTTGTTGCGAAACACGAAAAGAAATTGTTTGCTGTAAAGACTGTTGTGGTAAAGAATCATGCCCTAAGGCATGGTCAGTGCCACCTCCGCCACCATAAATATATGTCATGAATGCTTCTGAAATTACCATGATTATATTATTAAGCTTTTAAAAAGATTGAAATAAAATGAACTTGAAATTCAAATCTATATAGTATTGTTTCTTGAAGGCTTATGTAATTGTGACCTTCTTCGTTGCATACCTGGTCTCTAGGTTTCAATTTTAAGAGGATTGCAGAATCATTATGCTACGGTGAATGAAGTTTAATTATAAATTATGCAATATATCTGTTCAATTATTATTAGATTTTGATGTCTTGTGTAATCATAATAATTCTTTAGAGTTTTTTATCAAATCATGAAACATAAGTTATATATCTTAAATTGAAAATTTTACAAATGAAAAATTTATATATTGGGAAATCATTGTAAGTTTGATCATTTGATATTTGAAGGGATATCTTAGATTATTTAGAGAATATTAAGAAAAAAATGGTCTAGTTACATCATAAAATCTAATTATTTAATAAATATATTTTTTATTAAAGAATGTATACTTATGACAGGGTCCTAAATCTTTTGCATTATCAAGGATAGTGTATAAATCATGGTAGAACAAAAAGAAACAACTAAAAAGGAATACTACCAAAAGCAACCTTACATTGTTAACAAACAAAATAATCAAATCAGAGGTTTCTAAAATGTGATCTACAAAAAATTGATCACCATAAAATTAGGGCTATATTCCTCTAAATTCATTTTCCTAAAATAAGGAAAAATCCATGAAACGTCATTAAAAATCAGAATATTTAGCATATGAGGAAACTCCCCAATACCCACCTTCTACTCTTCCATGTTAAAAGAAAAAACCCATCCTTCTCCACCAAACACCTCTTCTTATAATTATTAGAACCCACAAAACTACTAGTAGAGTTCCTCATGCATGTTGCACCTTTAGGAGAGGAAATAAGTTAATTGAATATTTCCTCTTGTTATCCAGTATTTATTTCTTTATACTAAGAGAAGAGAACTTCTTATAAATAAAAGATATTTGCATCTTTTTCCTACAAAGAAAAAGTTATCTCTTAGTAGCCTCACCTACTTTAGCACTATAATTCTAAACCATTAGAAATTTTTCAAATTCAATTTCTTACACTCAATTACCAATTATTTAATCAATATTTTAGATGAATGAAATTCTATCATTTAACCACAAGAAGAAAAGCAAGAGACGGCCATCAACCGATAAAAAAATAAAGTTCAATATGACATTTAATGCTTGCATTCTCAACATTTCAAAACTAATCATTAAGGTTGGTAGTATCTCGAATGAAATATTGGTATTTTTTTCAAAATTTCGATGATCACGGCGATTAGCGTGGACATGCGAACGAGACAAAGTTAAAACAAAAGGATTGTATAGACGAGGATTTAAATTTTGTTTATATAATTTTTTTCTATAATCCATCCATATAATAGTTAGCATCAAAACTCAAGTTACCTTTATCTTGATTATATGCGCCATGTGATGAGTAATTTGAGACAACTTAGTGTTTGAAAGAAGGATCATACAAGTTGGTTGTTGATTTCGTTTGTCAACATTAGAATACAATTTGCATAATACTATTTATGTTCTATTATATGTTTGTTGTCTATATAAAGGCAAAAATGCATACTCTTATGCATTCTATTTGACGTTCCTTGCAGAGTTTTAAAGGAATTATATTTAGATGATTTATCTTCTAAAGATGCGGGCTAATATTATTTCTATAAAAGATGTTTCTGGTATAATTTTAAAAGGATTATATCTAATTGATTTATATCTTAAAGATCTATAAATATATCAAATTGAATACAATTTTTAAAATCATTATGAATTTAATACTATTCTAATTTATCTTAAAGGACTTTTGAATTTCTCCAACATAATATTTCATCATTAAATTCACCAACCTTGAAACTATATATGGTTCTACAAGATATGTTAAAATTGAATAAATTTGATTTTACCACCGTCCAATCAAGCATGGTTAAACAAGGGTGAAGATGTGAAAAAAATATTCACTTTCCTATGTGTTTTGATAGATATTCTTAATTTTGTACGAAAGACATTGCTACCATTACTTTCTCTATTGAGAAAGTTAGATTTCCAAGGAATCACTTTTTATGGTCCCGTCATCTTACAAGAGATCTTTGCCTTTTTATTTTCAATTCGAATAGAAAATATTATGAACTTAAATAGTTTCTATTATTTTTGTTTTGCTTTTATTTTAACCATAGTTTTGTAATGTATAATTCAATTTATTTTCAAGAATAGAACTACTTTTTCAATTTTTAATTTAATATATTTTTATGAAATACTATATTTTATATTTTATTACTATAAACATACAATTTTTATTACAAAAATTAATTACAATATATTTGAACAATATTAAAATATATAACTATTATATATATTCTAAAATGTTTATTATATTAACCTAGTTATATATATACAAATCAAATCCTAATACTCACAACAACCTCAACAAAATTGATGTCTAACACTAATGCTAATTTAATTTTAACACGAAACTAGAATGAAATTATATCATTAGCCTTTTTTAAAATAAAAAAATTGAACTTGGATCCTAACCCTAAACCAAATTCTATATACTCTAAACCTAACTATAACATCACAACCCTTATAAACACAATGAACCCAAATCTTTTTCAAAATCATAAATCTAATTGAATATTGAACCAAACAACCCCAACCCTTACCCTAAGTAAATTTAACCCTGAACCAAATTGAATCAATTATAACCCTTATCTAAAATAAATAATAAATACATTCAAATTCAATCCTTACTTTAAATATAGTCCAAAACCTACAAATTTAATTAATTTGCCTTAAAACATAAAACTAATGTAATATAACTTTACTAATAAATTAAAATATACATTTGTGGAATTCAAATTTTTTTATTAAATAAAATAAAGTATACAATAAAATTTAATAATATTTATAAAATTAAATTAAATAATATCATAATCCATGCTGTTAAGTGGCAATGGTGTCATACGGACAGCCTCCTTGGGGGGTTGGGTTTGAAAGATCTTAGGACTCAAGGGGTGGCACTTGCCGCCAAATGGATCTTCCACTCTATGGAGGGTGATTCCCCATGGAAAATCCTCATTAGAAACAACATAGAATTGGGTTTCCCTAAGCATGCTAAATCTTGGAAAGGCCTGCCCCTCGCTGATCTGATCATGGGGAACTTTCCCATTAAGGTCCATGGCTCTACAGTCTTCTGCTCCATTTGGAAAGCTTGGGAACAGGTTAGGAAGTTTGTGAACAATAAGGATTACCATGATAGTCAAACTCTATATGGTGAAAGATCTATATAGTGAAATTTGCAACTCTCTAGAAAGCCCTTAGCCCTCTCACAAGGCTGCTCTGCTAGACATTGGAATAAGAAAGGGATATCCCAATTGGTTGACTTATTTGAACATAATCAACTTATTCCCTGGAATGATCTTAAAGTTAAATTCAATATTCCTGACTCGCAAAAAAACACCTACAATATGATTGTTAAAGCCACCAAATATCTCCCCGTGACCTACGATGTGGACTCCAATAGGGTAACATTTTTAGCAAACTTAAGGCTAAAAACATATATAATGTTATTAACCACAATGAATCCATTATTGATCATATTAATGCTCTTTGGTATACCTCCCTTGATAGTTGCTCCTGGAAGAAACTCCTCAATCACCTTTGGAAAGGACCCATTGAACCTAAAATTAAGTATTTTAGATGGTTGTTGTTGCTGAACAGACTCCCTATCAAAAACTTGGAAGCTAAAACTGAATACTGTAAATTTTGTAAGATGCCTGAAACTAGTAGGCATATTTTTTTCGACTGTACTTTTGCCAGCATTCTATCTTCTAACATCTTGTGGCAGCTCTGGAAGTGCAAGAACGAGGAAAGGTATCAGGACAACCCCCGGTCCCTTACTGAGTTTTACCGTAAACTCAAATATTTTAAAATCCTTTTGCAGGTCCATACCATGATGCTGATTGATAAGGACAAGCTTAGGAGGTTCCTGAAGATCAGTCACGCCACCTTCTTCGTCTATGAGATGCAGCATGGGTACGAGTGGAGGAAGAACATGGATGACATTAAAGCTTTTGAGAAGACCCTGAACAAAATGAACCAAGAAATCAGGAAGAACAAAAACACCAAAAAAGAGGTGCTGGCTATGCTAAGGCAGATCCAGGAAAGGAAGAAGGTTGTTTGGATGGAGGGGGAAAAGGGGTGGATGACCCATCCTGTTATAATTTGTTTTACTTTTGATGCTGCTCCTTATTTTGTCATGTATTTTCTGAATCCTCTCTTTTGATCTCTTCGCCGTGAGGCCCTGCCTCGTACTCTTTTTGATCCCTCAATATATTATTGCATTCACCTATTGCCAATTTGCCAATTAATTTTTTAATCTTAAAAATATATTATAATAAATAGAAATATATTTAATATAACTAAAAATATATTTAATATTTAATAATCATTTTTCATAATAATAAATTTCCTAAAATAATGATCAATTATATATCATTTCTTCCTACAAACTATTTTCAAGTATAAATTTAAAAAGAAATTTTCTATTAACTCTAACGGCCTGTAGGACATTCTCATTTTTGCCGGTGGCATTTTCACTTTTCTCCCTTAAAAAAATTACGAGGGAAATCTTGCAGGTGTTGTGCTGTCAATTTCTTCAGCAACACAACATTATGCAGTACACCATACGTGTCTTCAATCCCTGCTTCCACTGTTTTTTCGCACGCAATTTTCTATTCCATGAACACTGAGGAGTTTTCAAATCAGAGTGCTTCATTTCCTTTCTCTGTTTTGGGTACCGATTTGTAGTTGAGCGATCGAGGCATGCAGATTTTTCCTTGCCACTTCTCCCTCACACCACCCCTTTGGTTTCCACTTGCAAATCTCCATGGCTAGCAGATTTCCTAGGAACCTTCAAATCCCCAGTTAAGCCCAACACCAAATTGTGGCCCTAGTGCAATGCCATTGAAGACGAAGGATCCTATGATGATGTGGCTCAAAGAAAGGCATTTCATGTGGATGTTATTTCATTCTGTTATTTATCTGCTTTGCCCTGCTCTTTGTTGTGTTCGATCTTGCTTTGTGGGATAACAATTGCCCTTTCAAGCCCCAACTCGCAATTAAGGTTTGTGCTTTCATTCAAACCCTTTACATCTGCACTAAGTTTTGTTTATTTATAAATAAACACTTACCATATGTACACTTCTTTACAAGTTCGCAGAGTATATGGCTGCTATTATCCCTATTCTATACAGAAGGTAAGTTCTCATCTTATCTTTGTACCTATCATCTATAACTGTGGAAGCATATGATTGTATGATTGCTAAGGTTAATGGAAAATGATTAAAAGACCTTTGGCAGTTCCTTATACTGGAAAGCTCTAGTATGGCTGTTGTATCGATAAGAAACTTTTGTTGGAGCATGTTGGCCATGCTCTCAACCACCTCGCATATCAGATTCGCACTTTCCATTCACGTCCATTATACAACAATACCCTGCATAGACCTCAATAAACACCTACCTTAGGGATGGCTTTACAAGGAGCCACTCTAGCCATGGGCACAATCACTACCCCTTTGGCGGCCTACAGACCCACAACAGGCACTTACAGTAAGAGTAAGAGGGCAGCAATGTACTGCACCCTCCAAACATATATGCCTTTAGTTCTGCACTTGGCAATGGCGATGCTTCTTTCTCACTTACAATTATTTCTATTTTGGAATTGTTTTGTGATTGGTTCACTTTTATATTTTATTTTCTAATTTGAATTTGGGTACTTTCATAGAAGGTATATTTACAATGATCGGATACCATTTGAGAAGCTGCCTGATTATTTCTTCTATCTTGGTCAGTCTTTTTTTTTTCATTGTGTTAAAAGCTTGAATTTTGTTTAGGATCTTGTGTCCCATTTAGTCCTCTTAATTAGCTATTTTTATGTACATTAGCTCTTGTAAGAACCCATGGGTAGGCATATATGACGATGGTTTGGTTTATTGCTATATTTTTCATCATATAGTGAGTTTCCCCGTTTTCTGTTATGTTAAGTGTAAAGCATAAAATCATAAATCATGAATGCCTACTTTTACCATGTTATTGAGTTCTTATATAATTTTGTATTGTATCTGAACTTTTGGAGAGAATTTCTAAGACTTACCTAATTTTAATGAACTCGCAGATGAGGGCTCAATGAACTGGGTGAAGATGATTTATACATTTATTGAATTTGAGATGTACACCCAATTTCTGACATAGTACGAGATAGACAAGGTTGACTATTTGGGAATTGGAACTAGAACTAGTCTCCAGTTTTGAGAATCCCTATTTTTACATTGAAGCTTGTTTAATTAATATGAACTACATATCCCTAATTTTATATTGAAGCTTATTTAAATAATATGAACTACATATGAGACTGTAAACTTATCATAATTGTTCAGTGTCCTTTGAGTTCGATTGTAGTTTCACCTGCTCAGTGGACTTTGTGAATTATTAGTTACAAACATCAAATCATAGCAAGAGAAGGAATTTTGAATGTGATGCCAACGATATGATGATATGCGTATTGAACAGTTTTAGATTTAATTTTGTATATTTTTTCATTTCTAATGCTTCTAACTAAATTGTATGTGGTTTTCCCTTATTTAAAAAAAAAAACAATGGTGATATATGATTTCTATTGTATTATCATATAAGTTTAATTCTGTTTTCGATTAAAGGAAAATGGATTTTAGAAGAACCCAAAACTACAACAGAATTTACAAGCTATATCAAAATAAAAATCCAGAGAACACTAAGAAAGGAAAGCTGCAAAATAGAAAAAGAAAAAAAATAAAAATGATAATAGCAACACTAACAAAGGAAAGTTCCGAAATAGAAAAAGGCTAAAAAGAACAACAGCAATAGTCCTGAAGCCTGCCAAAAAAGCTAGCACCAAACAAAGACAAAGCTAGCCTATGTAATTTAAGGTATCAGTAACCTCAACTTCAATAATTTTCATCTCCTCGGCTACCTTCTTTAGCTCCTCGATTTCCAGAGCCGAAGAATCCTCTTTTATCTTCATATGTAATTTAAGGTATCAGTAACCTCAACTTCAATATTTTTCATCTCCTCGGCTACCTTCTTTAGCTCCTCGATTTCCAGAGCCGAAGAATCCGCTTTTATCTTCATATTCATATTGGCTCTAGTCCTCCTCGAGGGGCCAGCGTCAGCATTTTCAAACTGCTCCACCATGGGTAACTACTCCACCATGGTACCCATAGTAGAAGCAGTTTTCTTCACCACTGATCTGGGGCTCTGCTCTAAGATGGTGCTCATAGTTTCCCAAATTTTTCCAATGTTCCCTTCCAAATACTTAATCTTATTCTCATTTTCCACCTCCGTCTTTTCCATTAGCTCAATTGTTTTTTGCAGTAGCAATTTCTCTTCTATGGTCCACACAACCCCAGAAGAATTCAGAGGCACCCCTTTAGCTTCCAGCTCATTCAGCTTACTAGTGAGAGCCCTATTCTTTATGGTGAGGTCTTTTATCTCATAAAATCCCATTTGATTATCTTAAAATAATCAACCCCATTTTTTGAAATTTCCAGTATGTCCTCTGGAAATTCCCCGCTTGAAGTAGTTGTTTTCAGTTTTAAGATCTCAGGGAATTTGGGCCTATTCTCTCTATCAGTGGGAGGGTAGGAGGTATAGGAGCCATCAGTGGCATTTGGGGTATTAGAAATGTCCTCTGGAGAATCCTCCAAATAGGAAGCCAATCTTTTCTCGGGGGGTTCTTCTTGATTTTAGATTTTTGAGAAATGTCAGGAGGGGTTTTTACAGAGATTTCTTTATTACCCAAAGGCTTTCTCTGAGGTCTTTTTTTAGACACATTCTTTGAAGGGGGTGACTCTTTCTCTTCCCACTCAGTATCCCATTCATCTTCATCCTCAGACAGACTAATATCCGTATCATATCCTTCCGATGCCGAAGCGAAAATGGGGTTTGATATAAGTTTGAATTTGTTAGCTCTTGATTACATGAAAATTTCTCATAGTACATTTGGTTATTAATTTTAATAATACCCTTGTATCTCTTTTTAATTTCTGCATTATGAATTTTTCCATCTTATGGCTGATGTTTTGAGACATGATAATAGATGTTTCACTTTTCACTATCTTCTTTTGTGTTTGTCTTATAAACAATTACACGTCAAACATTTGATTTCATAGTATGATATTACATTTGCAAGAGGTGGATCATACTACACATAATTTCCTCACAAGTGACTGTGTACGGTTTGTAATAGAAGACTAATGTAACCTTTAATGTTACATTGGCACCATCTAAATAAAATTAACAACTGGGTGGTTTGTGTTGTTCATCTGGAGAGCATGTTGTGTGGGTCTTCTAGAACCATCATTATTTATGTTACTTAATGTTGTGTGGGTCTTCTAGAACCATCATTAATTATGTTACTTATCCCTAAAAGCTGGGCATTATGGATCCCTTTTTAAATTGGGGAGCTTGTATAACTTTTTTTTTTCAATAGTCTCCATTGATGATAATGAAGAATGTCTGAAAAAAAATCAACTTTTACAGAAGGGACTTCCTGGAACATTATTTTTTTCAGCTATATTGCTAGATAGTTTTCGTATCATAGTGTTTGATTTGTAATCTAAGAATCTTCAAATAGTTATAGTATCTTTGTCTCTAGTATTAAACTATTTTGTAACATCACAAGATCGTCATTGCCTTTGTAATTTCTAGCATGCGAGAACTAAAATACAATTTAGTTATTTTATCTTGTGTTATTTCTGTTCATTAGATTATTGGTTATGCATCTCTTGGGCTACTCGAAATTGAAAATTGAGCTCTAGTGCATTGTTAATTCTTTTTATCTATGGTGTTGAGGATTGTCTTCAAATTACATAATAAGAATCCTCTTTAAAGGACTCTTAGCACTTTGTTTGGATCATTTCCTTTCCATTCACCTTTCAAAGACTGTTCTTTCCAATATTTAATGTTTCATTTAAAAAAATTGTTTGTATAAAATTAGATCAAGTAGGAGTATGGAACATGAATTATAAATATATATTATGCAATATAACTATCATTAATTTGATGGGCGGAGTCTTCACCTACAAATGATAAGGGAAGCCATATTTTAGAAGAAGCTAAGAGATATAACCTACCCTGAGTTCAACTAGAAGAGGCCACTAGAACTACACTAGAACTTATAGCAATAACCTAAAAAAAAATTAACCTAATAGTGATAAGCTAAGCCTAAAAGAGCCAAAATTGAGACCACACCAATGCCACATGAAACCAACTAGCATCTTAAACAAAAACATCAAGATGTCATACAAAAAGAGAAAAATATTTCTGCCACCTCCATGGAAAGAGAGATTTCATGGTCAATTGAGACCCGTTCTTAATAGAAAATAGAGCCCCTTTATGAAGTATTTTTGTGCCAGATTTCCTACCATCCAGCAATATTTCAGTGTGCAATACTACCTTGGCTTTGGAAAGAGAGATTTCATGGTCAATTGAGACCCGTTCTCAATAGAAAATAGAGCCTCTTTATGAAGTATTTTTGTGCCAGATTTCCTCCCATCCAGCAGTATTTCAGTGTGCAATACTGCCTTGGCTTTGACTAACCTATTTTGGGTTAATAGCACACAATAACAATTGTTACTTTACAAATTATAGGTAGACATCCTCCATAAGAGCATGTGAGATCTGTCATTTTGATCAGCAACTAAAGATCTTGCTTACCCACCTAGAGAGAAGACATTTTAGGAAGATCATTCTACTCCTCTCTTTAGTAGCAATGTCTAGATTACAGTTAGGATTCGAAGATGCTTGTTAAAAATAGGAAATTGATAGAACCAAGCTAGAACTCATGAAAAGAAGTGTCAGAAGCCGATCTAACAACTGCATTGTGTACCATTTTAGGTCACAACTAGCCCTAATTACACTCTGCCTATTTTAAAAAATAGGCAAGGATATTATTTGCGTAGGTGCACCTAGAGTCATCATAAAGAAGTCATGAACCATGCATTCAATTTGATTATTATTGGTGTGTTTTTCATCATATATGTGGATAAAAAATAATACAAGGACAAAATATAGCAATTCAATTAATAGATGCTCCCATAGAAGACGTTTAGCCACTCATTACAGAGTAACCCGATAAATCAATATTTAATGTGAAATCTTCACGTCTTTAGACCTTATATTACGAGAGCTCTTGCTCAAATAATGGTTCGAGTACCGATATTCTCTTTGTCACACTATAGGGAGATTATATAACAAAAGCTTACAATATCCACTTTAGTGTATCAATAATATTACAAAATATGAAGCATTGAACACTAGAACTTGTATGGCTATGTAATGGAAAAATCCTGAGTTAGGAAATTTCCAAAAATTATAAACTAGTGATCATATAGGTTAATGATGACATAGGTTAATGATGGTTGTGAAATTGTATACGGGAAAAATGATAAAATCGATAGATCAAATTCCCTAAAGCACATCTCACAAGGACTTAAGTACTAAATGGGTGCAACAATTCTTCATTGTAGATGGATAAGGAGAAATGAATAGGTGTAATTTGAAAGAAGTATGTAAGATAGAGGAAAAATAAAGTAAATATAGACAAATCATGAAATACAAATTGACAGAGAATGGTAGAGAACCATAAATGACTTAAAATGGAAGCTACACAATAAAACTGACATGGAAAAAATATGAGCCAAAAATGTTGCATCCAAAAATGTTCCAAATGACTTGTACCTAGGTAAAAAATTTTAAAAACGTTTTGATAGATGTGCCACCTATTCTTGCAAACAAAAAAAAAGGGGAAAAGGTTGTGGAAAGGGGTTTTGCTTGGTCAAACCCCATTTTAGAAATCAATCTCAAAATTGAATTGGAATTGCGTAAGGGAATGTAAATAGAAAGCTAAATGCTTGATCTACCTTAATTATACCTTCATAAATGGATGTAGAAATCACTCATTGATGAAAATACATGATTTTTTCTTTAATTGCATTTTTTTTACTTTGTAAATAATATTGGAATCAAGGATGCCTTCACAAATGCATAGGTTTATGCATGCCACTATTAAATTGCCAATGTTTCTATGCTTGATAATCATATGGTTTAGAAAAGGAATACAAATGATAGAAAAAAGGATCTTCTAGCTTGATAGAAAAACCCTCTACTTGGTCATCATGGGAGAAAATCTTGTTTGAATGGATAATGTTGTCTATAAATTGTCTTTGATGCCTTAACAAATACTTGATCTTGGATGCTTGACTTAAAATCTTGACAATTATCTTGAAATATTGATCATGGTTCTTAAAACATTAAGCAGGGGTAGTGTGTTTATATACCTCATCAATAATTTTGGGACTCAAAACTAAGCCAAGCCAACCACGACATCTATATTCCAGCCAAACAATTAACATGGGATAATATTATGAAATTAGAACTGGGTGTCACGATTAAATCTGGAAATCACAAAAGTGGGCTAAACAAAGCATCCAACATTAGTAAGAGTATTAGACAAACTTATGCTGATGGTAAATTAATTGAATGCATAAGAATAATATTATCAAGGTCATGGAAACAAGGAAACATCAAGCTCCCAAGTGAATTAAGTCCTCATCAAAACAAAAAACAAGATAAAAGAATATATATAT
>MU224931.1:3738613-3757441 GCA_018584345.1 Thuja plicata
TATATATAGAGAGAGAGAGAGAGAGAGAGAGAGAGATTACCTTACTATGGATCATGAAGAGAGAAAGAATTTCTACGAAAGAAGACATTGATAGTCTAGCAAGATGTGTTATGCTAGTCAACCTATCGAAACAAAGAAGATAAGTAGTAAAGGAAAAACTTATCTCCATTAAGGGACCTATTAAAGAAGATCAGTACTAAGGAAGGCATTGTCTCTAAAGAGATCAAGGAAGGAAGGATCACTCCTTAATTAAAGAATTGTTTCCATTAAGGGATCCATAAGAGTAGTCAGTAAAAGGACCATATGAAGGAAAGAAGGATTAGTCTAAGGATTCACTGAACAATGCATAGGGGTATGATAATTTGTAAAGATGATTGTGAGGATTGCATTAATACCCCATTCATCTACATAAGAGAATGCATTAAATTATTATGTGTGTGTGAAAATTTTTAAACAAGGATAAAAGTGTACGCCCTGACATTAAAGTGATTGCAAATGCCTTAACAAGAGAAATGGCTTTAATGGAGCATACTTGCACCCTACAAGAGGTGTTTCCACTATGAGATTCCCCAAAAAAGGACAAAGAAATAAAAATGAAACACATAAAAAAGAGAGCATGGAACAAATATACTAACTCTTAGGTTAGTAATATCATATTATAGCTCATGTATATCATAATTATATTAAAATGAACTTTCATCATTCTGAAAAGGTAGAGAAATAATAAGCACAATGGAAAAATGAAACATAAGAGATACAAGTAAGATTTATTTTGGATTGGCATCATAGAGACCAAAAATAATAAATAATTATTATATTGTGTCATACCCAATCGGACAACACAAAGACACATTTAGAAACAATAGCATATGCATAATATAACATGTAGACAACATATAGAATAAGTGAGATACAAATAGAGGAATATCACAACTGGTTTATTCCTTTATCACCTTGCACTAATAGAGAAATAAGGGTTGTCTACAGAAATCTAAAAAAAAACATATAGAAAGAATCACATCAAGGGGAAGCGCAAGACAACATGTAAACACACAAAAGTGTCCATTGTACAAGAGAAGCTAGTCAAGCATATCACTTGCCCCACATATGAGTATGTATTATTAAGGGAAACTAGGTAACAGACAAAAGGAGCAATGTTAAGCATGATAGATGGAAAAAAAAAAGTCGGTTCCAAACAAGGACCATGTTATAAGAATGAGTCACTTTGTTGGTCACTAGGAGCAAGAGATAACTGTTTTGTGAATCTAACAAGTAAACCATGATTAACATTAATAAGTTCATACATATCATTAGAATCACTAGAATGAACCTTTTCATTGGCATCACGAATATTGAAATCATCTTCAAGAGTATCTTATTTATCCAATTTAATTGTAATAGGATCTAAGATACAAAAACAATTATCATGAACTTGTTCAATTTTTTTTTTTCAGATTTACTTCCTATCTTATGGTGTTGATAGGTTGGTCAAAGGGAATCAAGGCATCGAGACCTGTCTTAGGGGATAATTTTTTTTTTGAAGCATGCTCATGAGCTCTAACAAAATGGTTACAATGACGATCATGATGACAATAATTATGTTTGTTTTTTTAAAAAAATATTACTTCGGTTATGATTAATCAACATTAGGTCCTTTCTTAGATTTAGAAGAAATAACATAAGGCACCACACTAGGTTGAAAGATAACATTTGTATAATGATTATAGGATATAGGAGGTGGATTAGAAGCATAAATAGGAGATGTATATGGTGTACCAATAATTCCAAGTCCAAGGAAAGGAAATGAAAGAATCAAAATGTTACTAAGCTCACAAATCTGTTCGATTTTAAAATTTTGATAGAATAGGAATAAATTATTTGTGTGAGGTTTAACTAGACAAGGCATGAAAGGCCAAAACAAGTCAACTTTAAAATTCCCTTAACAAGTGAAAGGTTGATAGCGAATATGATTAATTGTGATGATATCTCTATCATGGGGAAATTTCAAGCTCTTATGGATAAGAGAGGCAATAAATTTCACAGAAGTGAGTTAAGAAAGGCCAAGTCTAACTTGAAACTGATCAAAAGTTGGGACAACAAAAAAGGTGACATCTAAGTTTTTTCCACCAAATTCTATGGGAAAAGTAAAGGATCCATGCATAGGATAAGTGAAACCATTGAAAATTGTGATCCTCACATCAAAATTTTCATAGAAATATTGTTGCATTTGTTCAGTGTAAATATATTCTTTAGTTACAAAATTCACCATGTAAGTAGGATCTATAAGTACACCATGAGAAATAAGACCATTAATTCTTGAGATAATATAAAGAGGACAATTAGGTGCCTTTACAGTCTCTTTTGTATCAAACATAATGGAAAACTCAGGTTCAATTTTGGGTTTGGGTTTAGGTTCAGATTGATCAATAAGGTTGATAACATTATTGTCTTTAATATACTCAGCATCGTAGTCAACAACATGGGTGGATGAAGAAGGTAAAGATTGGATACACTCAACATTATTTGTTGAATGGGAAGGTAAAGGGTTGGCATAGATTTGTATTATTTGGTTAGTATATGCATTGGACTTGTTTCCTTCACCATTAACACCCTCAAAAAATATAGCATTAGAATTAATGAGGTCTTGAATAATATAATTCAAATGGAAATAGTTCTTAGTATCATGGCCAAGTTGATGATGGTATTAAAATAATATTGTGATCAAAAGAATTGGGCAAAGGTTTAAATGTGTCAATTGGTTTAATTGTAGGAAGTGTCAAAATGTTAGAATTAAAGAATTTCAACATAACATTATGCAAAGATTAACAAAAAAGTGTAAAATAATGAGAAGGTCTTAAAAGAGATGAAAAAGGAGCCACACATTTAGATGTTGTTGTCACTTGTTGATTAGTACATTGTTTGATAAATTGTGGACCTTGATGAAGCCCTTATAGTTTTGAAACTTTTGAAATGACATGTATGTGGCATGACTCCTATAAGTAGAAGCCATTAGAGTGGTGCTATTAAACTTACTCACTTGAATCTAACAATCATGAAGAACTACATGCAATTGAGTAAAGAAAGAGAATTCAAAAAGTTGTATTTTATCTGTAATGTCTTTTGGTAAATTAACAATAAAAATATAGTACACATCAATATCAGGCACAAGATAGGAAATTTGAGCATGAAAATGTTTAATTTTACTAATTAAATCAATCACTTTTTTCATTAACTCCTTGTTTACAATGCATCAAATTTGTTAAAGAGATCTGACAACCAATATTGCCTTGAAAGTTTTGGATGATAACATTAGCAAACTTTTGAAATGAATCAATAAAATAAAGAGGCAAAGAACATTACGGTTGCAAGGCTTTATCTCAAAAGTTTCTAGTAAATAGTTTAGCCATGAACCCATGAACATGAGAGAAATCACTACAAAAATTTTGAAAAGTTTTTACATGAGTCAAGGGATCACCTTTACCATTGTAAGTCTCTAAATGAAATATTTTCATGTATTGAGAAATAACAACATGGATGATATCTAAGGACAAAGGATTATTAATGTCACAAGTAGGAATATTAAACTTGGATTGGGTCATGGAAGCAATTTGTTTCTCGAAGATGAAATGGTTTGAGTAAATCTATTTCCTAGTCAATTTTATAGAAAGAGTGGTAGGAGATATGTGTAAAAGGTTTGGACAATTATGAGAATTAGAAGGAATAATAGAATATGAAAATGGAACACTATTATAATTGGTTAGAGGTGAGGGTAGAGAGACATTCAAATTATGAATGCTAACATGTGTAGGTTTTTAATTTTGAATGACTGTCATGAGAGATGGAGCATAAATGGAGGCACTAGGTATTGAGATAGGAATATGAATGGTCTCAAAACTTGTGGGAGGTGGAGTGAAACCAAGTTTTTCGGAACAATCTCTAATAGGTTTCACATTTTTAGAAATGAGATGAGAGATAGTGCACAATATATTAACAACATGTTCATGATTTTCAATTAACTTCCTCAAACTCTCAACCAGAGAGATGGGCTTGGATTAGAGTTTTTTTGTCCTAACTGTTTCTCAAAATTTTCAAAGTCATGGGAAAGCTTTGGCACTTGCATAGGAGGAACTCTTAAAGTGATCCCATCTTCATCAAGAAAAGAATTTGAAGATTTGTTATCAACTATGGTAGGAATGTCATTAGTAGTCATGTTTAACACTTGTGCACAAACAAATAAAAGGGAGATGTATCTATCAAATGCAAATATTAATTTTGAAAGAAATATGCAAACACTCATCAATCACAAATTGAACTAAGTACAATTAACATCACTATTTTATCAAAAATAATTAATTTTAAAATTTTATTAGATTTAAAATGAAATGATTTTGAAAAGATCTTAGAAATATCATTCCAAAAATCATAGTCAATTTTTAGACAAATTTAATCATTCCTTAATTTTTTTTTAATAAAAATCTATTTTTTAAATAAAATATATTTAAAATCATCCAAAAAAAAATTTCAAAAAAATTAGTTAAAGTAATTTACATTTTCTCTAATTCTTAATTCTTAAGCCTGAGAAATGAAGTAATTATAGTTATAAATAAATATATTTTAGCGAAGAAAATCATGCTAGAATCTCTGTATTTTGTGAACATGACATACAGCTTCAACAAAAGCACTTAATCTTTCAAAGATTTTATCCCAAACCAACGAACATTGACATTGTAGTATCCAATGCAATAGCAAGAAATGTAATTTGCAATTAATAAAAGAAAGTACAATAAAAATATTTCCTGGATTTCGAGTTGCCTTTTGCATGTAGGAAAACTAATGCAAATTAGTTGGATCTAAAATCTTAACTAAACGGTTGGTTTTGAGCGAACCTTATCAAGTATCTACTTTTATATAAATTAAGTTTCACATTGAAAAGCAGCTCATCGCACTATTACAAATGCCTAAAAATGACTCCAAAACATCTGATCCTACGATCTTGCTTCTGTGGAGGGATCCTCTGCAACAAATCTATTTAATGGGCATGGCCAAGATGAAGTGGAATATGTACCGTGCGATTGAAGACAAAGGAGAAAGACTAGAAGAATGGAAAATTCAAGAAATCTTGTGGTGGTACTCATGCTCATTACACTCTATATAAATCTTGTATTCTCACCTTCCTTCGTCTCTGGTAAATTTATCTTTTCGACCTTGGTTTATTAAAATGCATTCTTTGGTTTTCCTAGACCTTGAAACCTTAAAAAAAACATATATTTAGATGCATTCTTTGCTTGTTCTGTACCTTGAAAGCCTAAATTTTTTTTATTTAGGTGCACTCTTTGCTTTCGCCGGATCTTGAAACCCCAAAAAGTTAGCAATGAATATAAAATGGGGCCTGGCTTAAACATCACACACTAAGCGTTGACGGCTTAGTCTGTGGCTGTTGTGGGCCCATTCTTTTACCAGCGCCCGTTCCATCCGTTCCCGTTTCGGTGAGCGTTCAGTGGAAGCTGTGTGGGCCTGATGATGTCGTCAGCGTCTGTTCCTGTTACCAGCGCCAGCGTCTATTTGCATTCAAACGGTACTCACCATTATGTTTGAATTCAACCTGTTCCCACTCGACATCAATTGGATTGTGTGTGATGGCATAATAAAACATTGGTGCTTCACATTCTGACCCCATAATAGCAGCGTCAATGGGGGCTTTAAAACAGAGTATGGACATTCATCAAACTATAATAGAGAGGGAGTTATCGTCAGATATTACAGTTGGAAATGCTTGACTACACATTCCTGCAAAATGTGGAAGCATAGACAAGGCATGCGAACTGTTTGAGCGGAGCCTCAAAAAAATGTTTTTTTGTGGAACGCTTTGATTGTAGGATATGCATTAAAAACGTATTTGTTAAAAAAATTCATAAACTTTCAACCAAGTGTGTTTGGGAGGTATACAGCCAAACTCCGCAAACTTTGTCAGCATCCTCCCAGCCTGTGCGAAAATGGGAGCTTTGGAACTAGGTATGGACATTTAACAACTGCCCTTCTAGACGTCTATATAAAGAAGTAAACCCAAACATTTAAATGAGAAAAGAATTAAATTCTTCATTTAGATTCAGATGAAGCTATTTCAATTCACGATAATGTTTCTTCGATGTCTAAGTTAACCTTCACAATAAATCCACGGTTGGTTTCAAATGGGAAAAGATGCTAAGTTCATTTAAAGTTGTTTTTGCGCCATGCCAATATACCACATCTTGTTCTCATCTATATTCTATTTTATCATGTTTAGAGCATATAAATGTAGATTGGTACCTATTTTGGGCTAATATTCTGTATGTATTATTTTATTATATGACTACCTTCTTTCCTGTTGTAAGTATATTTTTTCTATTGTGAGTTTCTTTGTTATATAATTAGGCATATTGTTAATTAATACCTCACATTATAAGTGTATCAAATTTGATCTCATAGTCTAAGGTTGGGTTGTGGAGAGATGAATGCATCATATAACATTGACTAAAGTGTGCAACTAAGAAATTTCTATTCTGTATAAAATTTGAGGATGGATAGAAGGCAATGTAGATGTCTTTCAATATGGTGGTAATTATATAGAAGGTGCTTTTAATATAGGAAGAGCATTGATGAAGGAGAGAATAAAAGATGAGGAAGGACTTAAGCACCAAAAAGATTTTTTTTTGAAGAAATAAACACATGAAGAGGATCTTTAAACCTAAACATGATTTATGTTTTATAAATTACCAATGCTACTTTGGTGGGTTACTTAAAATTTTAATTTACACATTAATCATTGATATCTTATCTTAGTACCGAATTAGGAAACAATATGAAGGATCTAAGTTAATTCTTTACTATGTGAGATTACAATACATACACGTATATTACTAATGATTAGGATTCCCTTCAGTATAGAACTAGCATTTTAAAATCCTATTGAAATAATTTAATTTTTTTGTAATTTAATTTTTTCGAAACTCTCCAAGGGATGATATAAATTCAAGTAATTTTCAAGTTTTGTACATGGAGTGGGATGCTTATTAAATCTATTCATGAATCAATGTTGAAATACTAGGAACTAAATTGAAGGTAAAATACAACTTAATTACATGTAAGGAATAAGGATCTAAAATCAACTTAAAGTCCATATTATTGAGCTACTAGACTTAATAGTGTTACCTTGCAAGTCAATATTATCAAATTATATACAAGAATGTAAAGATCATCCATTTTTTCAATTATCCATCAAATGACCATGTGACAATCTATAGTACATGTTAGTATCAGTTTCAATGCTTAGAACTCTATGTGCCTATGATAGTTGAATATGGCCAATCTAGGAATTTACTGTAAATAATGCATATTTAGTATATAAGACATAACCAACCTTTGATTCAATGATTTATGTAAAGGATTACAATTCACTTAATTTTTTCCACCATAAGATCAATGTTGTTAAAATTTTTATCTAGTTATATGGTCTAGTATTCCACTTAGATACCCTCACAACAAAGCATATAGTTTCATGGGTTGGTGATTCGGTGCATGGATTTGGCCATATGGAATCCTCCAGATTAAGTTATTATCAAGTATTAAACTAGGTATATGCCTTATTTTTTTCATACATTATAGGATGTTTGCTCTCACACATAGGATCCACTAGACGAAATAGTCAAATTTCTTCTAGAAGACCTTATATATTGATTAAGGAGACATATATTTACATATATAAAGAACTACAAAAACTCTTTGATAATTGAAACACCTAAACAAGCCAATAACACCTAGTTATAAACTTATAACTAGCATAAAAATCATTATACAAACACATAGAATGACCATCATTTGGATCTACAAATCTACTAATATGATCAATATTCACCACAGGAGTGATCATGTATGTCTAATCTCTATTAATTAATGGTTCAAAACATAATGCGGCCTCATGATTAATTATTTCTTTATTTTTCTTCCTACCATGCAAGAACTAGGGTACTAATAACAAACACGGTCCTTTTATTATATAATTTTATTTAGCACAACAAAAAATATAGAAACTTGTGGGAATTGATCTATTAGACTCAAAACGATAATTAATGATTACAACTACTAGATATAACTTCTTGATTTAATGGGATACTTCCAAGGAACATATCTTAGTAGAGCCTTCACTAGATCCTTCATTTTATTTTATACTTCAATCTTTTTAGTGGTCAACACCCTTCATACAAAATTTTCATTAAATTAGTAGTCCTTGTTAGCCAACCAATATTAATATTTAAATAATTTCTCAATCCTCTATTCCTCAGATTTTATTCATAAAGTTTGGCGGCTTGTCAATTTATTTAAATTTCATCTAAGATCTCAAGTCATTTGATTTCAAATTTTTACATTCTCTCAAGGCTTCTACCAATACATATTTTGTGGCTAGTTTTTTGAATTTTTTTGAATCATGCAATTGATTAAATACGCTTAAATACAAAACTAGCTATCACAACTAAAGCTTGACTAATTGCCAAAATAGTAAATTATGAGAAAGGACTCCACCACTAAAATAAACCACACCAGCTACAACATAAAAAGGAATATGCTATCACCGGTTGCATACAATCACATAAACAATGATATTTGAATGTCTCCTTCTCAATTTTGTATTACTCACACACACACACACAGCCAACATAAATCAACCTTTACTTATATCAATCCATGCAACCACATCAATCTATGTTGACCAAGCACATTAATAACCATCAATCTACAAATTTATTCATATACAATTTGAAATAGGTCACACCTAGACATTCTTACAATGGAATGAATGAAATATGGAGCACACTAAAATCTCCTCACTTAATGCAACATGCTATCCACTTATCACGCTATTCTGAGTTAAAGAATAAGATCTATACATCATAATGCTCATTAAGTTGTCGAACCACTATCACTGATGTCCAGACAGGACCAAAACCAAAAGAATGTATCTTTGTACATTAAGGTATGAACGAGACTAGGATAAGCACATCAAAAGATAGAACAATATTGGACATCATTCGATGCATGCCAAACTAGATCTTGGAGTGATAATTATCATACAAATGGTTTAGTTTGAGATGTTTTTAACCTCTCACTATTTTTCTAAACTTTCTTCTCACTCATTAGCTCTATGATAATTATTTAGTTCACATGACCTCTTTCTTCTCTCTAGGACCCTTGTGGTACTAAAATTATCACAATGGAGTTTACCTTTCTACTTTGGTGGTGAATTGTAGAAGATATCCACCCTTGTGGAGATCAAAAAATCTATATTAAGAAAAAATAAATATCTTGGTTTCCATTTTAGAAATGCTTGGTATGTATCTTATTAAAGAATTTATTTGATGCAATGTCAACATTTAAATATTTCATGTTTCATGTAATATATATGTCCTCATTAGTGACAATGAACTTATCATGTCCATGTGATAATATTACATTTGGAATAAAATCATGATAGGCATAGGGGTAATTGTTGAAACTTTTGCTTTTGTAAGTGTGAATACTCTTCCTCTGAAACGATTTACATTATAAACGAGTTTTATTTGATTGATATTTTTCATTTCATTGAGATTAGATTCATCTCGTTGGATAAAATAATTACAACTATTTTAGGTTTTTAATAGTTTGAACTGAGATTTTGCAACCACTCATTGGAGTCTTAAAAAAAAAGTCTTTAATTCTTAATCCAATTTCACTGTCACTTAATCCTTTTCATGTGTAGCAGTATGAAGAAGATCAAGAAATGAACACCTTGCATAAGAGAATACAAGATTTAAGTGGAAAATCCAAGAAGCAAAAAACCATGGTGTGAGTTTGATGTAGGAGCATCTTGATATCTTGACAATCTTGCATCAACCAAAATTATTTCCCCTCTTGTTTTTTTTCTATTCTGTTCTAGTTGGGAAATTTTGGTATTTTAGGTGGTGGTCACTCTAGTTGTCTCATTATCTGATGCGGTCTTATGGGTTTATTCTAGACATCTTCAGGAATATTTTTCTATGACCACATCTTGTTTCATTCTATCTTGGATAAGATATCTTAAGATTGGTCTAGTCTTATTCTATTCTTTCTTTGCCCAATTGGTCTTGGTGTTTTCCAATCTTTTTCTGATCTTCTGGTGTGAATCTTTGTGCACAATTGTATCAGCTCATTATTATGATTGGGGCCAACATCATTATATGATCGCATCAATTATCTCTTGCATTGGAGGTTGTACCTAATGATTTGGGTGCTGACCTATTTGTTGTAACACATTTTCTTCTTCTTGGAGGATGTGATCTTTTTTGGCCAACTTGTGGCTCACAGTCTTGTATATTTTTGTACTCTTAGGGTCTTTAGAGGGAGATATTTCTAGTAGGCAGCTTCATGAGGTTAGCATCTAGTATGGATCTAGTTTTCTGGTTGTAATCTGGCATGTGTGATTTAGAATGTAACCTTGCATGTGGTTGGGCATGTATGTTGTAAATCTCAAAGATGATAATATGAAGGCTAGCGAGGCATGTTTTTTGTTTATTTTTGAGTTATTTATGAACTGTTGTGGATTATTTCTATTGTGTTGACTCTATTTACATGATTGGATTGTCTCCATTCGAGAAACTCTTACCATGATTATGTTAGGTCGTATCAAAGAGAGTGATCTGAAATCTTGGACTTGAAAAGTTCCTTGGGCATTGCTGGGTAGGTGATAGAGACTAGATCTAGCTCGCATCAATGAAGGACTTGCATAAGGGTGGTTGGACGAGATTGCTATAGAAGGGTTTTCTGGTTTTAATCTGGCATGTGTGCTTTAGAATGTAACCTAGCATGTGGTTGGGCATGTATGTTGTAAATCTCAAGGATGATAATATGAAGGCCTATGAGGCATGTTTGTTGTTCATTTCTGAGTTATTTATGAACTATTATGGATTGTTTCCATTGTGTTAACTCTTGCTGCATGGTTGGACTATCTCTATTAGGGAAACTCTTTCCATGACTGTGTCAGAGTTATACCACAATATATGAAACAAGTATTACAATATTTTTGTTAGGCTCACTATCAAGGAATCCCACTTGTCCTTGAACTTGCAAACTAAGACGCATTGCCCTAGGGAAAGATACAAAAGGATTAGCTATGAAACATCAATCTGGAGCATTTTCAAGACCAATTTTGATAGACACCCAAAATATCAACCAATTGCAAACTAGCACCTTTAAAATAGATGGGAATGAGATTGTTGAAAGTTTATTTCTTATTCTTCTTTGGAGCATAATGAGGATATTATCCTTACTTTGGTACAGATAAATGAATGAAATTATGTTAAGAAAGCTCTGATCCAATTCACAATTTTTAAGATTAATCTAAAATTAATAAATTTGTTTAAATGTCTTCTTCTATAAAATAATGTACCTCAAAACACAATAGTATTCAACAATTTTAATTGCCATAGAAATTTTCTTGAATGCTTGTGATTAACTTGTAAAAATCTATATTGTTTGTTCAAAAAATGATTTTTTTTCTTACAGAAGTGAATGTAGGTTGATAGAAACACAAATAACTAGCTTTTAAAAAAAATTAAAAACATGTACAAATTTATAAACTATAGGACCTAAACATATATGTCTAAAAAATTCTCTAGCACTTTTTTGGATTAATAAACATGATAAAGCTAACATTTCAAATTATCTAAAAATTAAACCAAAATTAATATTCTCTTGAAATTGCACGCACAAAACCCTCCACGCCTTAATACCAATGACTACACTTTCTTTTTTCCCTTATAACTCCAATGACTAGCTTACCATCTACATCATATTTATAACCTAGTAAATATCTCATGGATGGAAAATTTCAAGTAGACAAAATATTTTTACTTACAATCTACATGCCTTTGTAATATATGAAATGTAAGATAAGATAAATTGGATTAATGTGGTGTAATGTGTGTGGTTTGTTGATTTGATGTTAAGTGTTAAAATGTAAAGAGAGAGATGTGTTTATTATTCTTTGAGTTAACTAGATTGTATTAACCTTAATTGAATTGAATTGATTAAGTATTGTAATTGTGATTAGGGAGAAGATAAGATGTTCCTTTTTTACCCTCAAATGCACAAATGGGAGATCCAAGTTGATCAACCCAAGAGAAGGGTTAATGCACAAATGAATCAACTATTTGGAAAGGAGAATAACAAAGGAGATACCTTAAATTCTGTTAATTATATGTATAGAAATGATATATGACATTAATTGAAGAGATAGGAGAAATGCACTAACCTTGAAATATTGCAGATCAAAGAATGTTGTTTTTTGAGGTCTGTAGACTGTTTCTGGAAAACCTGATAGTTGATACCGAACCGAAACGTAGAGACAAACAAAACATAAAAATCATTTTCCGTTATGATGTATTCTTATGAAAAAGGTCAATCTTGACCCACAAATGTCAACCCTGACCCAATAATGTCAACCCTAACCTACACAGATCTGAAAGTGACTTTGTTCACGGATCCCAAAAGTTTGCCGAAAAGGGTATCTAGATCTGGGTTCAAATCCACTGTTCTGTACTTGTACCTACAAGAAAAAGGAGATAATTTGTTGTGGGGAAGGGGTTTGCCTTGGTCAAACCCCGGTTTTGGAATTAAACTTAAATATATGTAATTGAAATTGCAGAAATGGACAAAGTAAATGCATAAATTCACCTTGTTTGAAAAAGTCCTTGTGGCGGATTCGAATCCTTGAATCCACAAGTATGCTTCAAATGTAGAATGTAGAAAGGTAGGGTGTCTTCAATCTCTTGCTTGTAGATCTCTGAGACCAAGTCTTGAATGGGTTCTTGAATTTGGAATAGGCTTGGAAGTGTTAGAGTAATTAATTAAGTTACTCTTTAGTGCTTAAGTTTCACTTAGGCAGTTTCTATTTCCTAGAAGTTTCCCTTTTAGGGTTTTGGTATCCTTTATAAGGAATCACCGCTTTCATTTCATCAAGGAGATTGTAATAGTTTTTCATCATTGTTAATATAGAAGATTATTTCTTGCAACATGATTTTGCAGTCTCTGGCCTATTGGCCGCCATAGCTGCCTTCTCTCTTCTGTCTTCTTGCTTCTTCTGTAACAGTGTTTGCATGCAGGTGATCTTGGGTGAAGTTACCTTTATCAACTTCTATAGGAAGAAGGTGGATGGAGAGATCACCAAAAGGGCACCTTCTAGCTTCAATCCTTTAATGGCTTCCAATAGATATCCTCCATGAAAATGGATACTTGAATGGATGAATGCTTGCTTGAAATCTTACTTGATTTCTTGCTTGAACTTCACTTGATAATGCTTGATCTCGATTAGGAATGCTTGATGCTTGATTAGAAGACTTCATTTTCTTTATGATGGTTAGAGAAAATGATAGAGAAAGCTTCCCTTTTATATGAAATTAGGGCACAATCTTCCAAGGAGGCCTACATAGGAGGATTAAATTCCCATTAAATCCTTTACCCCTAGGAGAGGACCTATATTAAATATAATTTAGGAATCAACGCTTCGGAACCCGAAACAGCCGACCCGAAAGTGGGAAATACTTTTTGCAAAGGCCGACCTCCTGAAACTGCAAGACCCTAGGATCTGAACCCTAGGTCAGGGTTGAGGTTGACATAGACCTAAAATGTTGACCTTGACCCTGAAGCCCAGAATCACCAGTCTGCAGTCCAGAATGCAGAAATCAGGCCAAAAAGGAATGAAAAAAGGAATAGAATAGGGAGGAAGCCATGGCAAGATCAGGAACCCATTCAAGACGCTTTCCATGACCCCAAACCACTTACTCAGAAGGCTAAACATGTCCATAATGGAAGTGCTTCCATTTTCTGACTATACAACCTTCAATTCATATATCTTTCACAAGAAAATAAAAATGAACTAAAATGCATTTAATGGTGTCCATCCTCCTAAAGATATTTTCAACCGTTAAGCTCCTATTAAATATCAGGTTAGGACCATGTGGCGAAGTAGATACTACATAATCAAAGCAGACTACAACATCAATCAAAATGTGCATTGTACAACACATTTAATATAATTACAAATATTTTTCTCCACTCTATCAATCTTTACCTACTCTCCTTCCCATTCAAGCACTTCTAACAAATAACACTAAAGACAAAAATTTGACGCTTTTCATCTTGTTTATGAAGTGACTTGACTATAAAATGTAATCATAATCGTTTTCATCATGTGGAATATCTTAGAAATATTTCAATAACCATGAGAATGACTATGTTAGTAACATGACATGATAAAAAAAATACTATGTAAAATCATTACAATTGCAACCATATAAAAAGGTATTGAATTTTTTTTATCAATATAGTAGGGTAATGAAAAATGTAAAAAGATGCACCTCCCAATTGGGAGACCGTAAAAATGTATTATAAAGTATATAGACATGCATGTAGAGTACAAATTTTTTGGAAATCTATAATCTTAGATGGATTGCCACCTACTAGATTGTTCTATTCTTATTTATGTGCTTTACAACTACCTTTGATGCTTTGAATGTTAGCATGATATAATGGTAGTAAATCTACTTGATATATGTAGAATAGGAGAAGTACCCTTTGTAATATTATTTTGTACATGTGTGAAGTCAGATTCACTTTTTCTTTCAAAACATTCTAATTCTTTCTTTAGAAACCATATACAAGTAACACCTTTAAAATAGATGGCAGTGGGGTTGTTGAAAGTTTCTTTCATATTCTTCTTTGGATCATAACGAGCATATCATACTTTCCTTGGTACATATGAAGGAATGAAATTATGTTATTCTTTATTTATTGGTGGATGAAAATAGGTATAGGTTGGTTTTGATGCTAGAGGAGTATTAGGAGGCAATAAAGAGGGCTCCATTTTCTCCTTATTTTCCTTGTTATTTTTTGTTTCTTTATTGTACATGGATTCATTATAATTATTGAATTTTGTCTTTGGTTTCATAAATAGGCTCTATTTGACGTTCCTTACTTTCTATTTGATGAACATTATCCAATGGTTTGCTAGGCTTTTTGAATTTCCTACACCCTTAATGTTTGAATAATATAAAATTAAATGTGATAAGCATTTGATTAGAAATATATTTAGAGAATTTCTCATCATTCCCTTTTTCAAAATTATTATTCGTTTTGACGTTTTAAATTGTTGGAGGAAGTGGGGGAGGTCCCATAATTCCAACCATTAGATTCAAATAGTTGAAGTTCAGGGGTTTTTACATGCAGACAACAAATTTAACAATATAGATATTGAAAGTTAATTCTATAGTCATTGTTAGACTCATTATGTCTTTGAGAATATTTAGTTAAATTAGTTAGTTGTTTCTAAGCCCATATTGACACATAAGTGTTGTAAGAGAATGGTGGTTAGCTGATAAAAATAATGGATAGAAACATGAGCCACAAATTAGAAGTATTGAAGGGCATGGTCCTTAAGAATAATATAAATAGTTTAGGTAAGACATTATCTTCATATTTGACATCTAAACATGTATTGTACATGAATATTGTGACCACCTTTCCCATACTATAACTCAAACTTAGCTACACTAAAGACAATGGGAAATGGGTGTGCAACAATCTCATGTAAAAAAATATGCAATGTGGTGGATTAAACGTAATAGAGTTGGAGAACAATTTTCTTCTTAAGTTGATCAAAGTATTTGATTAGTGTATTGATAGCAGGTAGTAGTCATATGGATAAAATGATATTTTAGAAGAGTGAAAATTAAGAGGAAACAAAATCGTAGTGAAAGGAAAAATCATTATATAAATGTAGAGTTGTCATAGATAACACTAAAAAATGATACAAGAAATAGTGGTGGTATTTATATGAACATAAATACACACTATCCAAGTTTAAATTAAGAACTCTAACTTTAATATTCACACAAACATTATACACATCTACAAAATAACTAGTTTACTAATTTCAAAGCCTGTTTTTACTTAATCAGAACTCCCTTGAACTCAAACATTCTTTGTATGTTGAATTTCAGCTACCATTATCTACGATATAAAAAATACAGAGGAATATGTAGTTACAATTTGTATAATTGTCTACTACAGTAGTTGCAACTAGCTCTGAGAAAATACCACATCCTTTACTCTTTCATGGTTGCCATACCTTGTTTTAACTGTCAGATCTGGGATAGCCTGGGAAAATGCTGGCAAAGGTTGTCTTGTCTAGCTTTAAACTTGCCAATTGCATTTTATTGCAGTCTCTAATGCCATTTCATCAAATCCATTTTGTCAGTATCCTGTAGCCGCGACGTTCCATGAGATCATATTTCTTTGAGGAATTCTGTCGAACAGTTCATGTGGCTTGTGGATTATACCACATCTTGCATATCCTACATTCCTGACATTTAGTCAAACAATTTTTAGAGGCATTTTTTCAAGCAGTTCGCATGCCTCATCTAGCTTATACTTTCTACATTCACGTCAAGTAGAACAGTTGCAGTTACAACATCGGAGAAAATTCTTTTATCATTTATGCTCTAACTATTGCATGTCCATACCCAGTTCCAAAGCTCCCATTTTCGCACAGGTTGGGAGGATGCTGACAAAGTTTGCGGAGCTTGGCTGTATACCTCCCAAACACACTTGGTTGAAAGTTTATGAATTGTTTTTAACAAATATGTTTTTAATGCATATCGTACAATCAAAGCGTTCCACAAAACAACATTTTATTGAGGCTCCGCTCAAACAGTTCACATGCCTTGTCTATGCTTCCACATTTTCCAAGAATGTGTAGTCAAGCATTTCCAACTGTAATGTCTGATGATAATTCCCTCTCGATTATAGTTTGATGAATGTCCATACTCTGTTTTGAAGCCCCCATTGACGCTGCTATTATGGGGTCAGAATGTGAAGCACCAATTTTTTATTATGCCATCACACACAATCCACTTGATATCGAGTGGGAATAGGCCGAATTCAAACTTAACGGCGAGTACCGTTTGAATGAAAATAGACGTTGGCACTGGTAACAGGAACAGACACTAACGACATCATCGGGCCCACACAGCTTCCACTGAACGCTCACAGAAACGGGAACGGATGGAACGGGCGCTGGTAAAAGAATGGGCTCACAACAACCACACACTAAGCCGTCAACAAAAAAATAGTTGCAGCTTCTTTAAGAAGAGCGATGGTGGAAAGTAGATCTATACAGAGGCAGAACCTCACCGAATTCTACAAGTGTCTTTGTTGCGAAAGAAGAAACGAAATTGTTTGCTGTAAAGACTGTTGTGGTAAAGAATCATGCCCGAAGGCATGGCCAGTCCCACCTCTACCAGCATAAATATATGTCATGAATGCTTCTGAAATTACCATGATTATATTATTAAGCTTTTAAAAAAGATTGAAATAAAATGAGCTTAAAATTCAAATCTTAATGGTATGCTTTCTTCAAGGCTTATGTAATTGTGAGCTTCTTCATTGCATACCTGGTTTCTAGGTTTCAATTTTAAGAGGATTGCAGAATCATTATGCTACGGTGAATGAAGTTCAATTATAAAGTATGCAATAGATGTGTTCAATTATTATTATATTTTTTTTATTGTGTCATCATAATAACTCTTTAGAGATTTGTATCTCATCATGACACAAAAATTATATATCTTAAATTTGAAATTTTGCAAATGAAAAATTTATATATTGGAAAATCAATCTGAGTTTTATCATTTGATATTTGAAGGGATATCTTAGATTGTTTAGAGAATATTAAAAAAAAAATGGTCTAGGTACATCAGAAAATCTAATTGTTTTGTGAATATATTTTTGATGAAAGAATGTATAGTTATGAGAGGGTCCTAAAACTTTTGCATTATGAAGGATAGTTTATGAATCATGGTAGAACAAAAAGAAACAACTAAAAAATAATACTACCAAAGGCAACCTTACATTGTTAACATAAAAAAACTAATCAAATAATAGGTTTCTAAAATGTGATCTAAAAGAACTATTCACTGTAAAATTAGGAGTATATTCCCCTAAATTAATTTTTGGGAAATAAGGAGTAATCCATGAAACATCATTAAAAATCATAATATTTAGCATATGAGAAATCTCCCCATTAGCCATCTTTGCTCCTCCATGTTAAAAGGAAAAGATTCATGCTTCTCTCCCAAACACATTTTCTTCTAATTATTAGAACCCACAAAACCACTAGTTTGCACCTTTGGGAGAGGAAATACCTTAATTGGAGATTTCCTCTTGTTATCCACCATTTGTCTCTTTATACTAGGAGAAGAGCACTTCTCATAAATAAAAGATATTTGCATGTTTTTTCTCGAGTCAAAATAGTTATTCTTATAGTTTCAAACGTAGCAATAGCCTCACTGTTAAAATAATAACAAAAAAATAAAGAGAGACAGGAAATTGTTTAATTCAATGAGCAGGAGTAAGAAGATTTACCATGAATTAGTGCAAAAAATAGGAGCATTCACCAAATATTCAAGCAACAAGGAGACAAGATTTTGAAGGGGGAAAAGCATGAAAAAACCCCCATGATATAAAGAATGGGAAAAATGCCTGAGAGAGAGAGAGAGAGAGAGAGAGAGATAGAGAGAGAGAGAGAGAGAGAGCCAAGCTCATACAATAGTATTCAAGAAGGAGAATTAACCTACTTAGTCTATCTAAGAAGAGAAGGTGAGACATCTCTTTAATAGAGATGTGAGAGAGGAGTTGCATGGTAACTCCCATATCTATGTATGCCACATTTCAATAGTGTGTGAGACAAGTGTAGGATTCCTCATAAGGAGGAATAACTAAAAAGAA
>MU224931.1:3786479-3796514 GCA_018584345.1 Thuja plicata
GGAAGTCACCATGACCCAATTAGACACATTAGAACACTCAAATGTGTCTTAAGGGGTCATTTGACTCCTTAAGACACACTTGAGTGTTCTAATGTGTCTAATTGGGTCATGCTGACTTCCTAGGGGTCCTAGTGCGTGATAAGGTGTACTAGGACCCCTAGAAAGTCACCATTACCACTTTTGACATATTAGAACACTCAAGTGTGTCCTAAGAGGTCATTTAACCCCTTAAGACATATTTGAGTGTTCTAATGTGTCAAAAAGGGTCATGGTGACTTCTTAGGGGTTGTAGTGCATGATAAGGCATACTAGGACCCCTACGAAGACCCTATGACCCCTTTCAACCCATTTGAATGCTCAAGTGTGTCCTAAATGGTCCTAAGACCCCTTAGGACACATTTGATCATTCAAATGGGTCAAAAGGGGTTATGGTGACTTCTTAGTGGTCCTAGTATGCCTTATCATGCACTAAGACCCCTAGCAAGTCACCATGACTCCTTTTGACCCATATGAATGCTCAAGTGTGTCCCAAGGGGTCTTAGGACCCCTTAGGACACACTTGAGTGTTCTAAAGTGTCAAAATGGGTTATGGTGACTTCCTAGGGGTCCTAGTACAGCTTATCATGCACTTGGACCCCTACAAAGTCACCATGACCCATTTTGACAGATTAGAACACTTGAGTGTGTTCTAAGAGGTCTTATGATCCCTTAAGACACACTTGAGTGTTCTAATGTGTCAAAAGGCATCATGGTGACTTCGTAGGGGTCCTAATGTGTGATAAGGCACACTAGGAAACCTAAAAAGTCACCATAACCCCTTTTGACACATTAGAACACTCAATTGTTTTCTAAGGGGTCGTTTGACCCCTTAAGACACACTTGAGTGTTCTAATGTGTCAAAAGGGGTCATGGTGACAATCTAGGGGTCCTACTGCGTAATAAGGTGTACTAGGACCCCTACAAAGTCACTATGACCCCTTTTGACACATTAGAACACTCAAGTGTGTTCTAAGGGGTCATATGACCCCTTAAGACACACTTGGGTATTATAATGTGTCAAAAGGGGTCATGGTGACTTCCTAGGGGTCCTAATACATGATAAGGCATACTAGGACCCCTAGGAAGTCACCATGACCCCATTTGACCCATTTTAATGCTCAAGTGTGTCCTAAGGAGTCTTAGGACCCCTTAGGACACCCTTGAGCATTCAAATGGGTCAAAAGGGGTCATGGGGTCTTCCTAGGGATCCTAGTGCATGATAATACTTACTAGGATCCCTAGAAAGTCACCATGACCCCTTTTGACCCATTTAAATGCTCAAGTGTGTCCTATGGGTTCCTAAGACCCCTTAAGACACACTTAAGCTTTCAAATAGGTCAAAAGGGGTTATGGGGTCTTCCTAAGGTTCCTAGTATGTGATAAGGCATGCTAGGACCCCTAGGAAGTCACCATGACCCCTTTTGACACATTAGAACACTCAAGTGTGTTCTAAGGGGTCATTTGACTCCTTAACACACACTTGAGTGTTGTAATGTGTCAAAAGGGTTCATGGTGACTTCCTAGTAGTCCTAGCACATGATAAGGTGTACTAGGACCCCTAGGAATGATGACATTAATTTTGTCATTAGTACACTTAATGAAAAATATTGACAAAGATCACCGGCAGACTACAAGCATTACCAGTGAAATGTAAGCATACCCGTCAGAACACAAAGGTCATAAAAAATGCTAAGTATGGAATCGAAAAGCATCACCGTCGACATAATTCTTAGAACAAACTAGATAGGAACAGAAAAGGCATACCCAACGACTAGTTCAAGAAAGGAACACCGATGACCAAGAAAAATGACAGTCAGTTACAGAACTCGTAAATTGTGGATCTAAGTTTTACACCACGGATAAAGGAATGTAATTATATTTATAGAGTTTTAATTTATTTTTAATCATAACTTGACGGGAAAGAAAGCTTTATGTAAATTTTTTAAAGCATCCTAACAGATCTAAAACATATCTAACTAAAGATCAAGGTCAAGTTGTAAACCTTTGATCTAGAGTTAACTTGCGATGCATGAATCAAGAATTGAGCCAAAATCTAGTATAAATAGATGTTCAACTCAATTGTGAGTTATGAATTCATTATTGATGATAGCCAAGAAGAGCATCTAAGGCGAAGAAGGTAGAATTCATGCAAAGTTCAGAAACATAACACATCAGTTGTCAAGAACACACAGAGGCTACCAACGAGCAGATAAAGGTTTTATTCAATCATGGAAGGATGATTACTTATATGTATGAAGCTTAATTGGATCTATTATTAGCAACTAAAGATTGTATATATCTTCAGATCAAAGAATTATGTAGTTGCATTCTAACAAGTGCATCACATCTAAAAACCTTTTGTAGAAGGTGGACTTAACCGTTCTTTAGAAATCTCTTAACAGAGTGCACACTTAACAGTGTTGCTAAAGCTTCAAACAAAGTAGATCTTAACAGGTCTCCACTGTAATACTCTTAACAGGGTAGGTCATCAAAAGTGACCAATTGTAAGCCTTAATCAGCCCCTTCTTATCCGTAGATAGTGAAGTCTTGTGGGTAACAATCCCCACCGCAGTTTTTACTTCCTAACAAGAGTTTTCTATTATATCATATCTTGTGTTATGTGTTAGCTATTTTCATGAATGTTTCTGTTATGGTTACATACTAAAAGAACTTATGATATGATTACATATACATAAATAAAGATGAACAGTTAGATAAGATAATTTACAAACTAATGATTAAGGGTTAATGGGATAATAGAGAAAAGTTGTAGAGGTACTGATTCACCCCTCTCCTCTCAGTACATCATTCAATATAATTCCAAAAATTGGTATCAGAGCTAAGTCTCTCTCTTGAAAAGCTTAAAGACTTGAGATAAAAGATCAGAGCAATGGATAAATTAAGACTGGACATGACTATTTAGAAGGAGCAGTTAGAGATGCAAATAAACTATAAGCAATATAAGGAGGCAAAAATAAAGCTAAGAAAACTTCCTAATGAAAGAAAGACTATGGAAACCAGACTGAATGAGATAGAATACAAAGAATTGGAAATACAAGATTACTTTGAAATAGCAAAATCATCAATGAGAAAAGCTTCAGACGCATTAGTTGAAGAAATTACAAGTATACAAGAGATCAATCTACATCTGATAGATCAAGTCAAGATACTGCAAATTGGTCAAGAGACTCAAATGGTAAAAATGATTGATGTCATGAATGATACAAAAAGGGTTGAAAATGAAAGAACACTAGCCATTGATGATAGGAGGAAAATTACAAAGAAACCACAAGAAAAAGAATCAAAGATTATAAGACTCACTGAGCATCACCATGAGGTCACCAACCATATTATTCTTATGTGTCAAGAAGCAAAAAGATTAAATATAGAACTCATTGAAAGAATACAGATCATTGGTGAGCTAAGAAAAGAGAATGAAAAATTGAAGCATGAAATCAAATTCCAAAATCAACACAACGAGTTGATCAAAAAGGCTGAGGACAGTAACAAAATGATGGATGACTTTCTTGATGGACAAAGAAGAATCAACAACTACATAGGATTAGGGTACAATGAGAATGGTGAATCCTCTAATCAACCTGATAAGAGGAATTCTTTCACAACCCCAAGATCCAAGAAGCTGTCATGCAATCACTGTGGAAAACTAGGCCACACCTCAAACATCTGCATAAGCAAAATGAAAGGTATTTCTCAAGCACAATCTACTTTTATTGGTAATTTCTATAAATGTCAAAAGAAAGGACGCAAGGCACATGAGTGCAGATCCAAAGTGAAAAATACAAAGAGAAAAACCTATATGGACAAGTACTTTTCTACATGCAAGATGAATGGGCATACACATAGGGAATGCTGGAAAAAGAACAACAAGGCATGGACTCCAAAGGAAACTAATAAAAGCTACAAACCAACAAGAGCAGGTAACTCATATGTTTGGGACTATAACACATGGGTAAATTGCACAACATGTGGAAGGTATCGTCACATTGCTTCCAACTATTTGAGAAAGTGGACCAGAAGGTCAAGAGGTTGGACCAATCTAGGTATGGCATGCTTACATTGTCATAAGGTTGGACATGTGATAAAATATTGCAAAGACCGACTGACAGACATAAATACACATCCCAATGGAAATACCATTGATGACATCAAGTGAATGAGAAACAAGATGTGGGTAAAAGACACAAACACTGAAGGTGCTGGAACAAGCAATGTAAATGGTGAAACCCCATCCAATGGATCTAGTGACATCACTACATCCAACTAGATTGCACAAGTAAGTATGGAACTACATTATAACAATTTTTACTATGCATCGGTTCCATTATACATAGTTCATATTGTAATATAGGCATGAATGAAGATGCAATATATTTTTATTTGAAAAATTATTGAAAAGCAACCATCGGTTATTGGGCACAATTTACATTAGTGAACACACATAGAAAAGCTAGTACTACTTACCGGAATGTATCATTCATTACACAAGCTAAGTGTAAACCGACGGATATCGGTGAATGTTGAATCAACAAAAGTTGTCTTCGCAACCTCACCGATAATCATCGGTGAAGTCTCCAAAAATGCTAGCTACTCTGACGCTTTGCAAAGACATCGAAAGTGTTATGAATGTCTCTACCGACAAACTCAGTCTTCATAAATCGATGAGTTGGTAATAATTAATGAAAACTTAGGGTGAAAAAAGGGTATAAAAGCCCTACAGGTAAACTCATTTTTGCACCCGCAATTTTTGAGCATAGCAGATCAGACCAGAGTGATTTGAGAGAAAATTGGAAGGTGAACCATTAGAAGTCAACTTGACATGAAGCATTCACATTCACAAGAAATCATAGAGAATTAGTAAGTAAATACACTCACCAACCACACTGTTTTATTTGCAAAAATCCCTAAATTGCAAACAAGATGGCATCATCTTCTAGAGTAGAGAAAATTAAGGATGACAAGAAGAAATCCTTCAATCTTGTCAGCAAAGGAGCATGTACTGAACCTAAATACAAGTTACATCTTGAAATAGCTTCTCAACCCAACGATTCCGGAGCATTCTCCCGAATCCCACCTAGGGTTTTACTAGTAGAGGACATAAGGTCCTATATTCACTGTAAGATCTCAGAGATAGGATATATAGACCTAGATAACGCCTATAGGGCACTATGTGATGATGCTGGAAAGCTCAAAGAAGAGAACAAACACTTGGAAGTAAAGGGACTCACAAATGCACTGCATTTTCCCAAGGTTTTCAAGATAGAATGGATTAAAATTGTTCTTAGCAGAGTTCACAACAAGACTCTATGGCAAAATAAGCCTAATAAAATAACAAAGGATGTTATTCACTTGGTTACTAGTTATCCTACAATCGATAAACCACAGGCTCACAAGAACCCATCTCTGGTAGAAGTGGAAAAACTTACCAGTGCTAAATCAGATAAAAGAGCGCTAAAGGTCAACACCATTATTGACGTAGAACTAAAGTTTGGAGCATGTGTTGTCGGATACAAGATTTTCCAAGCAAGCCGAATGAACATCATATCTAGTACTACTATGAGAACATCATACAAAATTATCAAATGGGGGAAGAAGATGGATCTGAGATCCTGTTAAATCAATTTGAGGAGAACATGTGCACAATAAGGTCTTCAAGGACAAACACTTGTAAGTTTGGTTCCCTCATAATGTGCATATTCTTTTATTTTGAAGAATACTTTCCCTCCATTGGAAAAGTTACATGGGACACAAGCAGACCCATTACCATTTAGATAGGTGAATTCATAGAATCACTTGGAACAAATTTTGACAATGTTATGCATGAGTATTTCAAAACCATAAAGGAAATGCTACAAGAAAGAACTATAATTCCAGAGAATCTGATAGAGGAACACCAAGAAGAAATATGTTTCATGGTCAATACTGATTTCACATACATCCAAGTAGTAGTTCCAAGGAAATCATGGCTCTCAAAATTGGATTATGAAATCAAAATAGGATTTGCAAATGAATGCATTTAGGCACTGTTAAATGAACCCATAGACAATAAGAAACTAAGATTTGGTACCTATGAAGAGGCCAAACTGAAGATTAAAACAAATCTTGTTGTCAAGAAGGCTCTAAAGCAGTAAAAAAGAATGGTAAAGAATCTGAAAAGGAACTTGAATATATCTTCTAAAGAAGAAGAAGAAGAAGAAGAAGAAGAAGAAGGAGGAGGAGGAGGTGAAAAGGAACAATAGGGTAAGGAGGAACTCATTGAGGACCAACTTCACATCAGTGATACATCAGAGCCAAATGAATCAGAGAAAGAGAAGTCTGATTCACCACCTCCACTTAAGAAATTAAGAACAATGAGTCAAACATCAAAAGGTGCAACTCCTTCTCCCATGGTGAAAGGAAAGATGTATAAAAGGAAACCTATCACACCAAAGGGAAAACAACTAGTTAGGGCACCTGCCAAATGGAGGAAATTTGTTCAATCAAATGATGACTTAGAAGAATCAGCAATAGATGAACTTGACACTGTCAAACAAGCAAAGGTTACATCACCGACTAAAGACATTGATGAAATGTGTAAGTATATTTCTAAAGTTTCATCTGTTGGACATCCTAAGATTAGGAAATGGTTAAGATGGGATACTGTAGAATAGAATAAGATTGAAGATACACTTATTTCTAAGTTGTGCAAACACTATTATGTCCCACTACAATTCACTACATGTGATGTTCCACAAGAACTATTGCATAGAATATCTTCTAGATTCACTTTTGCACTTTATGAGGAGAAAGGGATAAGAGAAAGGGTACTTGTCACAACTATACCTCCTGAATCAACAAGAGAAGAAATCAATGAAATCATGGACAAATATGCAAAAAGCTTCTCACCCAAATTGAGAGCTTACAAATTTCTTAAAGAGAAACTTATAGAGCTAGAACAAGACACATATAATATATGGAGTGAGATACTCAATCCTAATAAGGAAAGTAGTTATGAGAAGGAAATTATCACTAAGACAGATAACTCAATAGTTGAGTTAGACACTGAAGAGGTATAAATCATAGGCCAAAAATAGACTGATATTATGGATGAAGACTGGCCAAAAGATGGTGAAAATAATCAAGTACCAGCAAGCCCCATCCACATCAGCTTAACGGATGAAGAAGTTACCAAAGAAGATTTGTCAATTAAAGGTAACTTAGATGTTGATATAAATGATGAATCATGGTTAGACAACATTGTCAATACCATTACAGGACAAGACCCTGCAGTAAAAGTTCAAAAAGATGAAGACATCAATGCTGCAAAGAGCAATACCGATGGCCAAGACACAACTATTGATACTACAATAGTCAATGCACCGAAAAACATGAATGTATTAATAGATGCTATTGATATTTAGTCAAGTCAAGAAAAATCATCTAAGAAAGATGATAATATACCCAAGGATATGGGTACTGATGATAACAAATTTACATACAACACTCCCAAGAATACATATATAGAAATGAAGGATGCAATCAATCATCAACAAGATGTATCAAAAGATCAAAACAAGGAGGCAGATAACATAACTAATGATACATTGAGAAAGGTTGAAGAACAAGATAAGAGTGAAGGAGTCAAGAAAAATGAAGGTATAAAACTTAAAGAAGATTCATCTATTGATACACCCAAGGTACATGAGGAGACATCATCACCAAACCGGCTAGTGGACTCACAATAGATACAAAGGAAGCCTCATCTTCTTGACCCTCACCCACCAAGTCAACCCAATCTCACGCTTTATAGATCGTGGTACATCAATCTACCACCCAGCCAAAGAAGAGGAAGAAGAAAATAGTGAAGTAAGACATCTTGGCTGTCACACTAGATGAAATCATCGAAGTTCCAACTGGGATATAACTACTTTGGATAGTGATAAACTTCAAGAGTTTGGAGTGCTATGTCAAAGAAAATCCATTCAAAATAAAATGATACAAGAACACATGGAAAATATGGTACTTGACAAAGAAAAGGATATTCTCCAACAACTTGTTCCTGAGATACAACTTGATGCAAATGCTACAATTAAGGAACAAATTGTTGTTCTTACTGACGCCATCACAAAGCAAAGTATAGATGCAGAGCAAGCCATGGAAGAACAAGCAGAAAAGAAGTATCAATACAAGTTAATTGATAAAATCAGCCAAGAAGTGGCATTGAACAAGGTAAAGCTCTCTAAACTCACTGATGAATTAGAGCCAATGATTGCTGAAGCAATCACCTTAGTTCAAAAGATGTGCACACTTGATAATTTTGCAAAAGAAAATAGTGAAAAACTAGCAGAGATAGAGTCAAATGTCACAACCAGTGCACAAAGCCTAACCTCACATGCCGAAAGTATAAAGGCACATTATGACAAGGTCATAGAGGCTAACAGGCTAAGGCAAGAAATATGGGATGCTGAAACACAACTCAGAGTTGAGATTACTGAACTACAGGCACATATTCTGCCTAATCTTACTATTTTATAGTAGCATATTTCTAATGCCAGAAATCTTATAGAAACCCCCGAGATGTATGTAGTCAATAGAATCTATGATATCCATGTAAGGATTTCACTAGAGCACATGGCTCTAAAAATGTTAAAGGAGAAATGTGACAAGATGATGGAGGAGATCAAGTCCTCACATTCCCACCTTTTTGACAAGTTGTAAGTACCTTTGCCTTTAGAATAAAAAAAGGAGGAAAGGAAATGTATATTATATGTACAAAAGAAATAGATAAATATAGCTATGTACAATACATATAAAAAAAAAGAGGAAAAGATATGTATATACATACTCACACTTACCGGCATATACATAAGGGGAGTCATTCAAATGACTAAGGAAGGAGTATACATAGGTGTACATACTAATACACTCAGTATGTTGCACATATCATGTTTTTGATACTAATATCAAAGGGGGAGATTGATGACATTAATTTTGCCATTAGTACACTTAGTGAAAAACATTGATAGAGATCACTGGCGGACTACAAGCATTATCAGTGAAATGCAAGCATACCCGAAAAAACACAAAGTTCATGAAAAATGCTAAGTATGGAATCGACAAGCATCACCGGCGACTACAAGTATCACCAATGGAATAGTTTTTAGAACAAACCTGAAAGGAACAGAAAAGGCATACCCGAAGACCAGTTCAAGAAAGGAACACCGATGACCAAGAAAAATGACAGTCAATTACAAAACCCGCAAATTGTGGATCTAAGTTTTACATCACGGATAAAGCAATGTAATTCTATTTATAGAGTTTTAATTTGTTTTTAATCATAACTTGACGGTCAAGCAAGCTTTATGTAAATATTTTAAAGCACCCTAATGAATCTAAAACATATCTAACTGTATGCCTCTTTTTTAATTCCCAAAGCTTTCCAAAGGTGAGGGTTAGTAGCAAAGGTTTCACAAATGAATGCAAATCAAGTATATAATGACTACTAAATGAATACTAGAAATGTGATCAATAAAATGTACAAGCAAGAGAAAGGAAGACAAATAAATGCAAACCCCACGATGCTTGAAGCTTCTATTATTTCTCTCTACTCCTTCTGAAATGCTATTCTTGATGCTCAGTATTGGTGGGGCAGCATCTATGACTTGAGAAGCGTCGAGAATTTGATAATTGAAATGTGTGTGTGTGGTCGCAAGATGGTTTGAATGCTAGAACCAAACTGACGGAGTAATGGCACATGAGAGCTTGAAATCCTAGACCCTTCAAATGGTTATGAAGGGTTTGTTATATAGGAATTGGTGATGATATGAACGGTTGAGATCAATCCCAAAAATAGGGAGATGAACGGTTGAGATCAAAAGGAACTGGAGAGGTCCTCAGTAAACTCCACCTCTTTATTTGGTAAAGAGGAGATAGAGTTTGGTTAACTGAAGAGCTAATTATGAGTTACCTTTTTGAACTGAAGAGGTGGGTGAAGTTACC
>MU224931.1:3844403-3856797 GCA_018584345.1 Thuja plicata
TCCTAATGTGTGATGAGGTGTACTAGGACCCCCAAGAGGACCCCATGACCCCTTTCGAACTATTTGAATGCTCAAGTGTATCCTAAGGGGTCCTATGACCCCTTAAGACACTCTTGACCATTCAAATAGGTCAAAAGGGGTTGTGGGGTCTTGCTAGGTGTCCTAATGTGTTATAAGGTATACTAAGGCTCCTAAAAAGACCCTATGACCCCATTTGACCTATTTGAATGTTCAAATGTGTCCTAAGGGGTCCTACGACACCTAAGGACACACTTGACCATTCAAATGTGTCAAAAGGGGTCATGGGGTCTTCCTAGGGGTTTTAGTACGTGGAAAGGTGTACTATGACCCCTAGAAAGACCCCATGACCCCTTTTGACCCATGATAAGGCCAAATTATTGCCTCAATTTTGTATAATTTTAAATACTCTGTTCTAGTTTTTGACAAAACATTTGAGAGCCTAGCCAGTCAAAACTTGTGATAAAGTCTAGATAGAACTTATAAACCATGGGTAGATGTTTTTGACATACTTTACTAATATTATACATATAGTGCAGTATTTCATAAAACCATCAGAATATATGTTCTAATATCTGGATATTTAATTTGATTAAGCTTGTTGCATGAATATTTCTGCATCTTAACTAACTTGACAGGAGAGAAAGTTGCTGGAGAGTGGTCGACAGCATTCAAAGAGGATTGTTGAGGACCAGCTACGACAGAGTGATCATTACAGCACTAGAAAACATGGCTGCTACAACGGAGCCATTATTCTAGGATGCGGGGATGTAGTGTGCCTATATTCCCTCTGCACTTTATTATGTTGAACTAGTCGCCCAAGCTTTGTTACCCACACCACGGGCTGTTGCATTTTCATCTTCTTCTCTAGCATGTTTTCAGCAAGATAGTTTATTTTCTATTTTGTAATAAGTGTTTGATCCTCTATATATAGGGATTGGACTGATAGTTTGAAGTTAGCTAGGAAAAATGAGAGACAGAAGTTTTTGAAAGAAAATTGTTGTATCTTGCAGCAATCTATTTCAAGTTCCATGTCTTGTTTCTATGTAATGAGTTTTTGAAATGTAATGAAGTAATTCTTGGTTTACATTTTATGTTAATAGTTTAGTAGAAACTGACCAAGGGGGCCCACTTGGGAGGTGGAATAGGTTAGAATAGATTAGATTTCATTTCTAGCATTTTTACCATTTCCAGCATTTCCAGTATTTTAGATAGAAGTTACAAATTTCTTCCTGCAGCATCGTACCTTGTGGGTGTTCCTACAGCATCTGTAAGAATAGTTATAATGGATGTTCTAGGCTAAAAGTATAGGTTTAAGTAGAGTTGCAATACATAGCATTCATTTTAGTAAGGAGATAAATGTATTCTTTTCCTGCAACACTAGTGTAGGTTTCTTTTATGCATTTTTACCTTCCTACAACATAAGCAGAATGACTCCTTAAGAAACCTAGTGCACATATCATGCTGACCATTTCAAGTATACATCCCTGGGTTGACAATTTAAATACACCTCATAAAAGGAGAAGTAGTCCTTAGATTGAATAAACCATTCCTAAGAAAGGCCTTGAGCATGATTATTCCACACCTATTGTGAGGCGATTCATTTTTTGGCGCCGCTGCCTGTGATGGTGCTAAGATACGAACATTTTGGAGTCATTCCTAGATTAGGTTTTAGATTTGTATCCCTAAAAAATTTCTTCACGAGTATGAAGAACTCAATTTCATGCATCGAAGAGAAAGGTGACGAGATGAATATGACAGATTTCTTCTAGCAGAGCTTGCTAATTTGAACGAGGAAGTTGAAGAAGTTGAGTTACCCTTTGAAGATGCAAGCCCTGACTTTCCTGCAGCATCTTCCTCTAGAGAAAAACCATTTGATGTAAGTGGCTTCTGACCTTTTGCAGAAATCTTGGCCAGCTTTCTAGATAATTCTAGCCCAAATCCACCTAACATTAACAATCCAGTAGCTAATGCTCCTTTCCAGCAACAACCCCATAATCAAATACCTTTAGTAATGGCACACCCTCCTTTCCTATTTCCTCTCCCAATCCTTATAAACAATGCTAATCTAAAAAATATACCCACAGTTGCTCTTCTAAAGTTTTATGGTCTTATAATTGAGGATCCTGACACTTTCTTGTTTGAGTTTGACATACTCTGTCGAAGCTTTCACTATAATACTGATGCCCATAAGCTCAATTTGTTTCCTGCAACACTGAAAGATTTATCCTTACGATGGTTCATGGGCTTAGGAGCCAATGCAACATGTACTTGGGATGAGATGCAGACGTTGTTTTTGCAAAAATATAAAGATTATTGCAAAGGCAGTGACCCAAAAGGAGATGATATCTTTAGGATGTCTCAAAAGGAAGACAAAACATTGGAGGACTATGTTTCACATTTTTTGTACACAATGTAGAAAAATCCCCAGCATGTACTCATAGAGGATTCACAAAAACTAGTCTTCCTGTGGGGGGTAAACGACAACTATCTTGAAGCATTAGATTTGATGGCTGGTGGAGACATATCCCAATCCTCTTGGGACAACCTGAAGTGAAACTGTCAAAACTACTCAAGGTCAAATGTGAAGAAAGGCAAAGGATACCATCCCACAGTCACAAAATGGATTAGTTCAGGCGTTTCAAAGCTGAAGATATCTAATTTTCTTGTAGATTTCAAGCAAGATATTATAAATGATGTAGCTACACATCTTGATACAATGACTGCCAAGAAGAAGAATGCAGAAGCTGAATCACAATTGGCTGAGTACTGTCCACACTGCTGCAAATAGAAGAAAGACTACGGATGTAAGCTAGTAGCGAACCTGGAAAATCAACATTTTCCAACTGACTACATGAAGATAGAAGGAGACAATGATCATGTGTGCTTCATTGCTCAACATCGACCATGGGCTTCACGACAAGGTATGCCACAAGATCCTCTACAGTTTTCAAATTTTAACAATAATCAATGGCAAAACCAAAATTATCAGAACACTTCTCAGTACTCTCAACCCCAATGGCAAAACTAGCAAAATAACCAATGGCCAAACCCACAAAATAATTAGTGGCAAAATCAGAAAAATAACCAGTGGCCTAATCAACAGAATCAATGGCAACCACCATAAGGAAATTGGCAAAAAACTAATCAATGGAGGGGGCCTCCATAGTGGCCTAACCAAAATTCTGGCTGTCCAGAACTACCACGGCCTCCACTGTAACCACCTGCAATAATGCCACCTCCTGTAGCAACTAATGCTAATCCAAAGCCAACCCAATTTCCTGCTCAACCACAGCCAAATCCAAACAACAAACAACAGTAGTAGTGAACGTACACTACTGACACTCAGCAGTGCCCTACTTACTCATTAGAGATATCTGATATCCATTTGAGGTCCGGTACCACCTTGCCTACACATGAATATCCTATTATCACGAAAGTTGCAGACACTCCTGCATCACTACTTCCAGAAGCCACACTGCCAAATACCAGCCAGCTGACTGATATACCCAGCATAACTACTATCCACACTTCAAATCCACCCTTTTCACATAGGCTAAACAAAGAAAAACCTATACCCCAAGAGGAAGAAATATTTGATATTATTGAGCAGCTGAAAAATATGAATATTCAAATCCCTCTATTTCAAGCTATCAAAGATATACCTCTTTATGGGAAGGGTATTAAGGAAACATGCCTTAAAAATATAGGATAGAAGAAGAAAGACCCTCAAACAGTACATGTTGTAGGGCAATTAGTAGATATCATGTTAGGAAAGGTGGTAATACCAAAGTATTTAGATCCTAGCAGTCCAGTAGTCGACCTGATAATAAATGGACAGACTGTGAAAAATGCTCTAGTTGATTTGGGAGCAGCAATAAATGTGATGACTAAAGATGCAATGCATAGGCTAAGCATAGAAGTCTTAAGAACAATAGCCACAGTGTTACAACTTGCTAATAGTTCAACTGTTACTCTAGAGGGCCTCATAGAAGATGTGATAGTAACCTTAGATTCATGGGAGTATCCTGCTGATTTTCTTATCCTATCACCTAAAGTAAACTTTGCTGGCTATCCAATTATCTTGGGAAGACCTTGGTTAGCCACCATTGATGCCAAAATTAATTGCAAATCAAGCAGTATGAAAATTTCAAATGGTCAATCCATAAGGAAGCTAACCCTATATCCTCCTGCCCAACCCCAGCCAGACTTGGGAGAACCTATTTGGCCAGACTTAGGAGAAGAGGAGGAGGAGCTAAATTCAGTAGTCTAGCTCATGATGTTGCATATAGGCAATATTTTCTGAAGATGCAAGAGGAAGATGATGTGATACAGAGCATTCTTACTAATGAATGTATTGTGGCTAAAGATGTTTCAGAAAGTTCTATTTTATAGCTATGTACTTATGAGGACTGTATGTCTCCAGCAAACCCTGAAATGATTGATCAATTACTGGCAAGTGAAATAGTTAGATGTCAAGTGCCTGAAGTGTTAATGGTAGAGCTGACAACAATAGTGGAACTGTCCTCTGGACGTAACCTGCATGTAAATAACAAGCTGTCCCAATCACAGCTGGCATTGTTAACCAAGCTCCTCAGTCAACATGAAAAATCCTTTGCATGGGATTATGGAGATATGGAGGGACTCAATCCAAAAATTTTCACCCAAAAAATCTACATCAGTGATGGAAGCTTGCCACTTCATCAACCACAAAGGAGAATAAATCTAGCACTAAGAGAAATAGTTAAAACCGAGTTGCAAAACTTGTTGGATGCTGGATTCATCTATCCAATCTCAGATAGCAAGTGGGTATCACCATTGGTAATTATACCTAAGAAAGGAGGTAAGTGGCAGATATGTGTGGATTATAGAGAATTAAATAATGCTACAAAGAAGGACCACTTTCCTTTACCTTTTATTGATCAGGTCTTGGATAATTTGGCTGGAAAGAAATATTTTTCCTTTCTAGATGGATACAGTGGTTACAATCAGATAAGAATTATGCCTGAAGACCAAGAAAAGACCACATTCACATGTTCTTGGGGCACATATGCCTATTCAGTATTATCGTTTGGATTATGCAATGCACCTGCTACCTTTCAGAGAGTTATGATCAGCATCTTCGTTGATATATCCCATGATTGCATGGAAATCTACATGGATGACTTCACTACATTCGGTGTCACATTTGAGGAAGCTCTGAAGAAATTGGAGAAAATAATAATCAGATGCGAGGAACATAACCTATCTCTCAATAGTGAAAAGTGCTTTCTGATGATGTAGGAAGGAGTGGTTTTGGGACATTTTATCTCCGAAGCTAGAATCCAAGTAGACCTTGCGAAGATAGAGGTAATTCTCACACTTCCTATTCCTACTAAGAAAAAAGAAGTCAGATCTTTCTTAGGTCACGCTGGCTATTATAGGAGGTTTATCCAGAACTTTAGTCCAATAGCTAGTCCTCTATACAATTTACTTACCAAAGAAGCTGAATTTTCTTGGACAAAAGAATGTGATGAATCCTTCCTGCAGCTCAAGTCACTTTTGACAACTACACTAGTCCTTAGGGGTCCTGACTGGACTTTTCCATTTCACATTCATACAGATGCTTTAGAATATGCTGTAGCAGCTGTCTTAGGACAAATGACTAAAAACCTTAAAAATGTAATCTATTATATCAGTAAGAGTCTACATGGACCAGTGTTAAACTATACAATGACTGAAAAAGAATTGTTAGTAGTAGTTTATGCTCTAAACAAATTTCTCCATTATGTCACTGGTTATCCTATCTTTATTCATACTGACCATGCAACAATTAAGTATCTCATGAAAAAACCTGCCATCACAGGCAGGTTAACAAGATGGCTCCTTCTTTTGCAGGAATTTGATATAACAATCATTGACAGCCCAGGGAAAGAAAATGTGGTAGCTGATAATCTATCAAGAATTCATCATGCTGAGGAAGATACCACTTTGATAGATGATGCATTTCCAGATGAACATTTGTTTCATATTGCTGTCCAGAATCCATGGTATGCAGATATCACTAACTACCTAGCATCTAATAAAATGCCAACACATTTCTCTTATAAGGATAAGAAGTTGCTTGTAGAGAAAAGCTTCCATTTTTCTTGGATTGATAACACATTATTTTACACTAGACCTGATCAAGTCATGAGGAGATGTGTGAGAGAAGATGAAACATATGACATTCTTTATGCATGTCATAATGAACCATGTGGAGGGCACTTTAAAGCAAAAAGAACAGCACATAAGATTTTGACAACTGGCTACTACTGGCCTACACTTCACAAAGATGCAGCAAGTTATACAAGAAAGTGTGACAAATGCCAGAGAATGGGCCGACCAACAAGATCAGATGAAATGCCCTTAAACCCATAGGTGGTGGTAATACCATTTGATAAATAGGGCATGGACTTTATTGGCCCAATAGATCCTCCATCCAATAGGAAGTCATACATTCTGGTATGCACAGATTACCTGACCAAATGGGTCAAAGTTAGAGCAATGAAGCATGCCAGAGATCATAAAGTTGCTGAATTTCTGTATGAAGAAATTTTTACTAGATATGGCATGCCAAGAGAACTTGTTACTGATCAAGGTACACAATTCACACTAATACATTTGGTACCAAATTGCAATAGCAGTGTCGTTGCAATTTTTGTGTCACAACCTTGTCGTTATCGCAATTGCGACGGCAGACCGTCACAATTGCGATGACGATAGGGTTGTGATGGAAAAACTGCAACGGCACTGCCGTTGCAATTTGGTACCAAATGTATTAGTGTCACCTCCAATCTGATAATAGAGCTCATGAAGGAATATAATATCAGAGATCGAAAATCAAGCCCCTATCACCCTCAAGCCAATGGACAAGCAGAAGTTACAAATTGGGAAATAGAAACAATCTTAACAAAGACAGTTCATTTGCATCACCGAGATTGGAGCAGCAGACTATCAGAAGCCGTCTAGGCATATAGAAAAACATGGAAGACCACTACAGGATTCACTCCGTTCAAGCTGTTACATGGAAAAAAAACAATGCTACCAATTGATTTCAAACACAAAACATTAAGAATACCGCTGAAATTAAATATTGATCTTCCTATAGCATAGAGGGAGCGCTTGCTGCATCTCAATTCTCTGGATGAAATGTGCAAGTCTACCCTGCAGCACACAGAAATTGTCCAAAAACAAAGAAAATAGTGATATGATACCCATATTAAGAGTAAATAGTTCAAAGTTGGAGATTGGGCATTGTTATATGATTCCAGATACCAAGAGATACCAAGAAAGCTGCAGACATAATGGCTGGGTCCATATGAAATAAGCCATGCATTTGCAAATGGAGTAGTCTAGTTGACCACAATTGACCCTGTACACTTCAAGCTACTCGTCAATGGACATAGATTAAATTTGTATCACCAGCCACAGACGAAAGAGGGCTTCCTGCAGCAATTCAACCAACCAGTTTTAAAGGATCAACAGGTAACACTTCCTGCAGCAGAGGGTGTCAACTTTCTTCCTGTAGCTCTTCAATAAGAATTCCTTCGAAGCATGACCATAATAAAATCTTTATGTTTACATAAAGTTCAAATTCTTCATTCACTTTCTACATTCTTCTTTTTCAACCCACTTCATTTCTTAATCTTTCTGCCACCCACCTTCCACGTCATCATATTTTAATACTTTCAATAAAAGATCATGTGTTGATGCATGCCGACCACTGATGCCGTCATTCCACTCTCCCCAATCTTTCCTAGCATGTACGATGATCAATTAACAGGTATGAGCTTTTCAAATTTATTTCCATTTTTAGCACATGTATTTAGTTGGTTATATCAAATACTGCAATAAATGTATCGTTGCCACCTTAATCCAATTCTGTACCTTCTGCCAAGTCTAACAAGTGAAGACACTTGTCAATATTTCATAGGGGGGCAGGGAAGTGTGCCAATTTCTAAAAATGTCATTTCTATTTACTCATTAAAAATCCTCAAATTCGTAATTCGGCCTTGTCTTAATTAAAATCTAGCTGCCGTATCACACAAGTGTCAAATGTCATACCTTTATTCCAAATAAACCCCTAATTATCAGACTAGATGTGACCCAGTATTAAAACCATGACATAACTCTCTCTCTTGCATGAGTATCTATGATTCATTCTGTTAAAGTACATTATCATTGATCATATCAAGAATACCTAAATAATGTGAAAGAGGGTCTATGGTTTTACAAGAAGTAGTCTAAAATTCAAAAGGGAAGAAGGTAATTATCAAGAACAGAGCAGAGGTTGAACAGAGCAGAAGTTGAATTTGGTAAAAATGGGGGGCTAATTGTAGCACCATGAACCTGTGGTTCATGGTATTTTACTATATGATGTTGAGGCAGTGAGAAGATTTAATGCCTGCAGATGGCTGGGGTATTTCTTAAAATTGACAGAGTTTGATGAGGAAGAAGCATCAGAATTTGCAAACACATTTGATGAGGGCCAAGCGATGGTATGGGGGTTTCCAGTTGTTGCAACAGAGGAGCGAATAGCGGAAGTGACTATTTTTCCAGTAGCAAGGGAACATTATCCCAATGCCCATGATGCAAGGTTAGCCAAGGCTCAATTCACCCTACCAGGAGACCCTCCATTTGAAATCACTAAGCAGGGATGAAAAAGGATGTCCATTCCTCCACCATACCAGGAGTTGTCTATGCACATTATAAGGTATTTCACCTATGAAGGGTGATTCTCTAATTTACATGCGCCAGTCCGAGATTCCTGACATTCCTTAAAATTTGGAAGAGGAGTGTGAAGATGAGCCAAATGTATGTCAAAATTACCCAGGAGTCAGCCATCAGGATGTTCCAACTCGTGAGGAAGAAACCCCTATAACTCACCAGCTTCCCTGCACAAGAAATTATTTAGTTTCCTATAACCGAACTTGGTTAATAAAATTCTTAGAGAAGTTATGGAAAGAACAAAGGAAGAAGAATAACGACGATGAAAACAGAGGTTCGATTACTCTACAAATGCTTCTTTTCTAGTTATATAAAAAACATGTGCTGACAACCACTCTATATGGAGAAGAGAAAAAGAAATTGTAGAAAGTAATAGCAGAACAAGAAGATGAAATTTCTGAATTGAAAGATCAGTTGGCAAGACAGAAATAGAGAATGGAACATGCCCTTAAACTAACTGACCAGGTAATTTCTTATAGACCTCCACCTAGGGTCTATACCATCTATCCAAAAGAACAATTCCTCCTATTTCATTTGACGATGACCATCAAAGATGTAAACTCAAAGTTTAAATCAGCCCAGGAATTCTATTGTTTATACCAGACACTTCCATCTTGGCAACAAAACCTACTCTGTGAGTTGTATGTGCATAATTTCATCATCCCAGCAGAGACTAAATGGAATCCCCTACCTTACATAGGGGATATACACCTAAGGGCCCTGATGTCATGAATGCACAATGAGGCTAACTATGATAGGCAGTTGGAGAATTACAAAGAACGTGAGAAAACATAACCCCTACCCTTAAGAGCAGAAAGCAGTCAACTAGAAGTATTCCTAAGAGATTGGTTTAGACTGACATATGGGAATGTTAAAAAGGAAATTAGAGATAAAAATTTTAAACTCAGAGAAGATGTGTATGCAGAATATGACAGCATGTCCTATTTTGTCTTCCAAAGAGCCTTAACCGGTGCCAAAAGTAGATGGGGTAGATTATCAGAGGTATTCAAAAGATTAAAACCACATAGCCCCATTAACCTTGAAGCAGCTATACACCGGGCACCAAAATACATAGTGCTGGGTAGGAAAATTAGGAAGGAGCTCTGGTGTCCACTCACAATGCAGTCACCCATGCTTCTTTGGCCCTTGTATGATATCAACACTACCAAACTTGACAGGCTGTAGGAAGATCACAGAAGGGAAGTTTGGGAAAGAACTAAAGGGTTCTACTACTTCAAAAGCAAGAGGTGAGGAAGAATTGAAGTTGGTGACTTTAGGTCAATTTCCAGAAGGAGCAATGCTTGAGGACAAGCATTTGTTTAACCAAGGGGTAGATGATTAGGCCAAATTATTGCCTCTATTTTGTATAATTTTAAATACTTTGTTCTAGTTTTTGACAAAACATTTGAGAGCCTAGCCAGTCAAAACTTGTGATAAAGTCCAGATAGAACTCATAAACCATGGGTAGATTTTTTTGACATACTTTGCTAATATTATACATATAGTGCAATATTTCATAAAACCATTAGAATATATGTTATAACATATGGATATTTAATTTGATTAAGCTTTTTGCATGAATATTTCCGCATCTTAACTAACTTGACAGGGGAGAAAGAGGCTGGAGAGTGGTCGACAGCATTCAAAGAGGACTATTGAGGACCAACTACAAAAGAGTGATCATTACAGCACCAGGAAACATGGCTGCTACAATGGAGCTATTATTCTAGGATGTGGGGATGTAGTGTGTCTATAATCCCTCTGCACTTTATTATGTTGAACTGGTCGCTCGAGCTTTGTTACCCACACCGCAGGCTGTTGCATTTCCATCTTCTTCTCTGGCATGTTTTCAGCAAGATAGTTTATTTTCTATTTTGTAATAAGTGTTCAATCCTCTATATATAGGGATTGGACCGATAGTTTGAAGTTATCTAGGAAAAATGAGAGACAAAAGCTTTTGAAAGAAAACTGTTGTATCTTGCAGCAATCTATTTCAAGTTTCATGTCTTGTTTCTATGTAATGAGTTTTTGAAATGCAATGATGTAATTCTTGGTTTACGTCCTGTGTTAATAGTTTAGTAGAAACTGACCAAGGGGGCCCACTTGGGAGGTGGAATAGGTTAGAATAGAATAGATTTCATTTCCAGCATTTTTACCGTTTCCAGCATTTCCAATATTTCAGATAGAAGTTACAAATTTCTTCCTATAGCATCGTACCTTGTGAGTGTTCCTGCAACATCTGCAAGAATAGTTATAATGGATGTTCTAGGCTGAAAGTATAGGTTTAAGTAGAGTTGCAATTCATAGCATTCATTTCAGTAAGGAGATAAATGTATACTTTTCCTGCAGCACTAGGGTAGGTTTCTTTTATGCATTTTTACCTTCCTGCAGCATAAGTAGAATGACTCCTTAAGAAACCTAGTGCCCATATCGTGCCGACCATTTCAAGTATACATCCCTAGGTTGACAAGTTAAATGCACCTCATAACAGGATAAGTAGTCCTTAGATTGAATAAACCATTCCTAAGAAAGGCTTTGAGCATGATTATTCCACACCTATTATGAGGCGGTTCAACCCATTTGAATGTTAAAGTCAGTCCTAAGGGGTCCTATGACCCCTTAGGACACATTTGAGCATTCAACTATGTCAAAACAGGTCATGGGGTCTTCCTAGGGGTCCTTATGCATGATAATACATACTAAGACCCCCAGAAAGACCCTATGACCCCTTTTGACTCATTTGAATGTTCAAATATTTCTTAACGGGTCATACGACGACCATTCAAATATGTCAAAAGGAGTCATGGGGTCTATCTAGGGGTTGTAGTACATGAAAAGGCATACTAGGACCCCCACGAAGACCCCATGACCCCTTTTGGCCTATTTAAATGTTCAAGTGTGTCCTAAGGGGTCCTATGACCCCTTAAGACACACTTGACCATTCAAATTGGTCAAAAGGGGTCATGGGGTCTTCTTGAGGGTCCTAGTACACCTTATCACACATTTGAATGTTCATATTTGTTCTATGACCCCTTAGGAGACACTTGACCATTCAAATGTGTCAAAAAGGGTCATGGGATCTTCTTAAGAGTCATAGTATGTGAAAGGACATACTACAACCATTAGGAAGACCCCATGACCTCTTTCAACACATTTGAATGGTCAAGTGTGTCCTAAGGGGTTGTACAACCCTTTAGGACACATTTGAGAATTCAAATGTGTTAAAAGGGGTCATGGGGTCTTTTTAGGGGGCCTAATGTGTGATAAGGCATACTAGGACCCCTAGGAAGACCCCATGACACCTTGCAACCCGTTTGAATGCTCAAGTGTATCCTAAGGGGTCCTATGACCCCTTAAGACACACTTGACCATTCAAATCGGCCAAAAGGGGTTGTGGGGTCCTCCAAGGGATCCTAATGCATGATGAAGTATACTAAGACCCATAGAAAGACTCTATGACCCCTTTTGACCCATTTGAATGTTCAAATCTGTCCTAAGGGGTCCTACGACACACTTGACCATTCAAATGTGTCAAAAGGGGTCATAGGGTCTTCTTAGGGGTGGTAGTATGTGAAAAGGCATACTAGGACCCCCACGAAGATCCCATGACCCCTTTTGACCCATTTTA
>MU224931.1:3871359-3887929 GCA_018584345.1 Thuja plicata
GTGTGAGAGAGAGAGAGAGAGAGAGAGAGAGAGAGAGAGAGAGAGAGAGTTTATTGTTTATTTTCTAAACCTAGGGTTTAAAGATTTTTTTTCAATTATGTCTAGGTTTACCTTTGTATTTTCTACCTAGGGTTTACAATCTTGTTTCAGTTGTGTTTAGGTTTTATTTTTCTACCTAGGCTTTCTTGTTTCAGTTGTGGTTAGGTTTAGGTTTAGGTTTTAGTTTTCTACCTAGGATTAAATAAGTTTTGAAATTTTTGTTGTCTTCTAGAATAATTTACAAATTAAAATAAAACTAAACATAACAATTTATTTTAATCCTATTAAAAAAACTTTAAACATTAAACAGTAAACATAATACATTTTTAACATTAAACTAATTAAAAACAACAATAAATTACATTTTTTATGAAAAAAAATAAAAAACAATGATATGTACCTGGACTTAGAAAAACAATAGCAAAGGGGTCAGTGGTAGCTCTTGAAATAGGTACCTGTCTACAGTAAAATGTGATTCTATTTTTCAAGTTGTGAAAATGACGTGCAAAACAGTTTAAAAGAAAAATTAAATACTTTTACAAAACGGATGCCTATTTTGTAAAAAATGGGTGCCCGTTTTGGTTCGTGCACCTGAACCAAAACATGTGCCCATTTTATATTTATGGCTCGGGCACATGAAGCATAATGGGCACTCATTTCTAAAAACACAGGTGCCCATTTTGGTTTGCCAATTTTTTTTGGCCGCGGACTTCTGCAGAATCAGCACCCAACTTTGTGCTTGCACCCAACCATACATAGTAACAGCACATTTTTTTAACTAGGGAACCTCTTGATCAAAGAGTAAACACCAATGGGAATGATTCTCACAAAAACATGTACTAATATAAAAATCCCTTGTGAGAGGATGGACTCTGTTAGGATTCTATGAAATACATTTAGACATATCAGTCCCTGTTAGGAGACTTTGAATCCCTGTTAAAATATCCTATCCCTCTTAGCAGTTGTGGACAATAGAAGGACCCAATATGTAAACAGCTTCAAGGGCAAGGCCAATCAAACCACTCTCCAAATAGCTTCAAGGACAAGACCACTGAACCCACTATCAAACTGATCTCTGTATTATTTATAACATAATAATACCAAATAAAATGAATTTTTAAACTCTATATCATCTTTTCTCTGACTGTGCCTCTGCTGCACCAAATACTACCAGATCTCAAACACCAAATATGCCAACTTTGCTTCATATACAATCCTTTCAATACTGCTGCAAAATCATACATACATGCTCTCTCTCTAAATCTCTCTCTCTCTCTCTCTATATATATATATATATATATATATATATATATATATATATATATATATCATGTTCCATTTGAAATCAAATAAACAATCTTTCCTTTATACCAAGCCCAATACTTCATAATTGAGTCGGCCAATTAAGCCTAAATGATTACGAAATATAAAACAATACACATTACATAATTACACAACACTATCAACTCACAAAATTAATAATTCTTTACACGTGAAATCTCAAACTTAGCGGTTTTAGTCAGATCACCTTCATACTATCTTCAAAATCTGCATAACTTCAGCAAACCAAATTCCATATAAGTCAAAAGATATAATAAAAAAATCACAAACTATCTCTCAAAAACTCTTTCAAAATATGATCTTCAATAAATCTCAAATAATTGTCACCAACAATTGAATCTCCGTATGCGCTCTTGACGACATCATCAAGATACTATCTGAAATACATTCTCAACTATGCATAACCTCATCTATAATTATCGGTCTGTGCTGACTCCATCTCTGTCTTCTAAAATTTCAATCTTCATTAAAACACTATGTTGATATCCAAATAGTATGTTGACATCAATGACAAATATATTCACTAATGTAACATATGAAAACTCCAGTAATACTAGCAATCTCCCCCTTTGGCATTGATGGCAACATAGATGAAAAAAATCCAATATTCCATGAATCCAAAACTCTGCTACTACTATTGTCTTCATCAATCACTATTATCCTCATTCTGCATATTGTTCCTCTTTTTCAATTTTCCACTATTTATCAACATGTTTTCATGTATTCTTCTCCCTCATTGACATCAATGACAAAAGGAATCACTATGTCAATACAATACTAGATTGAATGTCCAAAGAAACTATTTGAAAATACCACTTCCCAAGAGTCCTCCATGAGTTAGCTCAAACATAGATACTCCCCCATAAAGGAAGCGTCACCAATGAGTCTAGAATGAATATAGTGATTTGTACCACTAGACTGATCCAACCATTGCATCATTACTTAAAAGTAGGCTGGGGCATTTAACCCCGAGCATACCTCTCAAATACTCAAATGTATCCTTAGGTAAAGGATTTGTAAAACTATCTTCTATCTGCTCTTTTGTACTAATATACTAAAGTCTGACTTCTTTCTATCCAACTTTCTGTCTTATAGCATGATACTTTATCTCTATATGCTTTGTCTTTGAATGTAATACTGGGTTTTTTGACATAGTTACTGTACATATGTTCACACAGTATATGATAATAGGTTCCTTAAATTCAATTCCAATATCCTTCAACATTTGTTTCATTTGCATTATCTAATTATAATAATTTGTTGATGCTACATATTCTACTTTTGTTGTACTCTGTGAAATACAATTATGTTTCTTGCTTAGCCATGAAACCAATCTTCCTCTGAGAAAAAATTCTCCTCCACTTGTACTCTTTTTATCATCTACACTGTCTCCCCAATCAACATCTGTATATGCACATAGGGTAAAATCATTTGATCTTTCATAACATAATTCATATTCAATTATTACTTTCAAATACCTAAATGTCCTTTTCATTTCTACATAATGTGATTCTTTGTGATCAGTTTGAAATCTTGCAACAATTCCAACTACATTACATATATTTGGTCTTGTATGTGTCAAATATTGCAATCCTCCAATCATGGATCTATATTTTCTCTATTCAACCTTAGGTGTTTCATATTTTCTATTTAACTTGACACTAGTAACCATGTTTGTAGCAACAGGATTACAATTTTCCATACCTAATCTCTGCAATAAGTCTTTCAGATACTTAGTTTGAGATAAGAAAATACATCCACTATTTTTCAGAATCTACAAACCTAATTAAAATTTCATTTCTCGAATCATACTCATCTCAAATTTTGTCTTCATTTCATCAACAAACTTATCAGTTGCTTCATCTTCACCTCCAAAGATTATGTAATCAATAAAGATAACCACAATCATTTAACCATTATCAATTTATTTTAGATATAAGTTACTATCTACAATTCCTTTAGAAAATCCCAATATCCCCAAATACTTATCCAAACTCACATACCAAGTTATTGGTGCTTGCTTCAATCCATATAATGCATTGTTCAAATTATATACCATATCACCTTCCTGTTTCAAGGGAAATCCATCAGGCTTCTCTATGTAAACTTCTTCTTCCAATTCACCATTCAATAATGATGACTTCACATCCATCTGATAAAATTTGAATTTGTTATAAGATGAATAAGCCTACAACATTATTACTGCTTCAAGTCTTGCAATAGCTACAAATGATTCTTCATACTCAATACCTTCTTGTTGTGAATATCCTTTACATACCAGTCATTCTTTATTTTGTATAACTTTGCCTTGTTAATTCATCTTGTTTCTGAATACCCATTTAGTTCCAATAACATTTTTGTCTTTAGGTCTAGGGACTAATTCCCATGTGTTATTCTTCTCAATCTGATCTGATTCTTCCTTCATTGCATGAATCCAATGATCATCCTTATAAGCTTCATCAATACTTTTAGGTTCAATCTGAGAAATCAAACATAATTCTTCATGTACCTTATTTATTGTCATAACTCCTATGTCTCTGCTTCCAATAATCTATTCTACAGGGTGAATCTTTGTCAAACTCTTGTTTGGTGTTGCTTCTTCAACTCTTGCTTGAAATCTAGGTTCAGATCTAGGTTCATATATGAGTTCCACTCTTTTTCCTTCACTTTCTTCCTCATCATGAATCTCAATCTGTAAATTATTGTTAGTCTCAAAAAATAATTCAGCATTCTCTTGATTATTTCTATGATGAGATTCTTCTTATGATTCATAATCAAATATTCTTTCGTAAATTATGAACTTTTCATCCACTTTAACATTTTCACTCTCAACAATAGTTTTAGTTCTCTGATTAAAACATATAAAGGCTTTTCTCTTCAATAAATATCCAAGAAATATACCTTCATCACTTGTAGGGTCAAACTTACCAATGTCATCATCTCTTTTAATATAACACTTACTTCTGAAAATTGTAAAGTATTTTACTGATGGTGCATGTACTAACCACAATTCATAAGGAGTCTTATTTATATCTGTTACCCTAAATTGCAGCATACAACAAAACAACTACAAATAGGAAAAAATTGGATTTTTAGAGGAGTCTAATTAATACTATCCTTCAGATATTATTAATTAACATTTCATTGTTACATTCATTGTCAAATATCATCATTCTACACTGAGTATTGATCACATTCTAGAATTTCAAAACTTATAACTGGTCAATTACATTGTGCATTCAAACTGAGTATAATATACAAGTGTCTTTTCATATTTCACTTTTCACGTCAAGAAAATAGAGTACATTTGCATAATAGAAAGCATGATAGAAGTATGGAGTAGGGGTCCCATGCATTGCCTTATGGTTTGTTGAATGCTTGTTGGTTGTCTATCAGGTCCTTGGTCTCCAAGTCCGGGTCTTCATCTTCATTTAGGTATTTTAGGGTTTCACCTGCATCATAAGAGAAAAAGGGGTGCTAGATTCAGTTGGATCTAAGCAATACATGGAACACAAACAACATACAATCAATTTCTCTAATGCTGCATATCAATCTAATGAAATCAATGTAACAAGGAAATGTGCATCCCCAACAAGTGAAACATAGTATTAAACAAACTTGTTCTAAACATGAAACCTTTTACTATTAATGGTCACTTTGATGTATGTTATTCTTGTTTTCATAACCAAATATCTGAATGAAAGGGACTTAATATTTCTATCTGAGAAATCGTTTTTGAGAATTAGGTCAACCTGTTAGCTCAACAAACATAAACAAACCAATCAATATTCATGAATGAATTCCATCCTAGATGATACTCACACACAAACACTGATTGATTCATTTTATATGCTGACCTAACAGATTGATTGGTGGCATGTGTACAATAAGTGAACATATAACTAAGTGCAGATAACAAAAGAAATGCAATGATAGTCATGAGCCCATGCTCAAACTTCACATAAGCCATTACATGCAAGAAAGATTGTTTACATCTTAGGAGGTTATAATTCATATTCATAAAGAAGGAGAATCTATGCTGATGCATGAAAGGATCCAAGATGCTATAGGAGATACATGAGAAAGGAAGGGTCTTAATGAACCAGAATATGCAGAAATGAAAGGATGAGGTGTTCACTGTCTTCATGCAAATGAGAAATGGAAGCAATGTTGTTATAGTAAGTATTCAAATGCAGAAAAGACATAAGAGTTCATTTTGAAGATCAATATTGGAAACCACATGCCTAGTGATTAATCATATTTTCTATGTTATGAAGTACTACTGTTTATATTTATAAGACAATAGGATTTGCAAAGAGAGAAGATGCATAACAGAATTGACAATTGCTAAAAGACCTGCAAGTAAAGAACAGAGAACAAGAATTATGATAACAATATGTTTGTGTGCTTTCATAAAGTGAACATTCACAAAAGGCAACTACGTTCATCATCCAAATAATTCAAAAGATGTTATGATAGTTCATGATTTCAAAGGAGTACAGTTTCTATGCCTGCAATGCATATTTGAAGAGATTTCTTTATGCATGGTATTTAGACAAATACATCTTATACTGCTGTATTGAAATATAATGTTCATCATGCATACAATGCAGGGGATACAATCATGATAATGAGACATACATGTTTAAATTAGGGTTCCTATTATGATTTTGACCCATGGGAGTCACGAGCCCATGCTCAAACTCCAATTGTGGTATCTTATGTGCAATTAAAAAGAACAGTGTGTTTTTACACTAAGAGGAACAACATTTTCAGAATATTTTAAACATGTTGTGTTTTCAATTTTTTTTATAAGTTATACTCACAGTTTCATCAAGAAAACTGAATTTTGTTGTGTTTTTTATAAACATACTGGAAAGAAAACTTTATATGTTTTTCAGACAAAACAATGAAGATAAAGTTTGGTCTCAACAAAGGGACATGTTTTGTTCTCATGATAGTGTCATCGTGTTTGAAATATTTTAGTGGAGTGCAGTTAAAACCTAAGTACATATCAAGCTTGTACATGTTTGAGTTCACCATAATGGCCATGTGGGTATATCTTCTTTTTTTGTTGTTGACATTATTGTAACACAGAGAGAAGTAATTAAGAGAATGACAACAAGAAAGAAATAAAGAGTGACTTGGAGTGGGGTTAGGGTTACACAACAGAGCTATGTGATGGAGTTTCAAAATAAAAAACAAAAAGTTCAACATACAGAGAAATAATATTAAAAACCTAAGTTGCTTCCAGAGATGTGTTTTTAAATAAAAAGAACCCATAAAAGATGGAGTTATTGAAACTCAATGTTATGCATTCAAATGCATTTAAGGATGCAGAAGCTATAAGAAATGTGAAGGTAACGTATCTAGAAGAGAAGTGACAAAAGAGGCTAAGTTAGGGATGTAGACAAGATGCCAAATGTTGTGGGTTACAGAAGAAGAGATGGAGCCTGAGCTCTTTGAAGATCAACAAAGAAAACCGCGGCCACTGTAAGCTTTATGCTAAGTTCACCATAGAATAGGGATGAGTCTAAATCTATGGCTGAGATACGCCTCATTTCAAGACCATATTTCATGGATCACTCAACACCTTAGCCATAGATTAGAATTATTCCAAGATTACAGTGGTTGTAAAAAACCATCAACTTCAAGAAACCTGAGCTCAATGCTTACATCCAGCACCATTTGTTATGGCTTCAAAACATCTGGAGCCTAAGCTCTGCAAGCTACTCTGCAAGTGTCCCCGCATGATGAAAGTCATGGTACTTAGCTCATAGTCAATAGAGACTAAGGTCTTGTAATCTAGGTTCAAACCAAACAAGCCTTAGACTCTAGATAAATCCAAAAAATGTGTCATATGTCATGGAAGATCAAGTTCAAACCCACAGTTTCCTACAGAGCCCAAGATGCCCGAGCTTCTTCACATACTCCAGAAGAAGATTCAGTGCTACGAATTATGGCTTCCATGTTACAAGTCCAAACAAGCATGATGGCGTCACAAAGGAGAAAACCCTAAGTGTAATGAAGATCAAAAACACTATGCAATGTGTTTTACCCAGTTTCGAAGTCCACTGACAAATGAAGTTAATGCAATGTCAGTTCACAGTGCCTCGACATTCGTTTCATAGTGCCACAGTAGTACCTAAATGCCATGAAGACAACATTCAATCTTTTCAATGATTTGTTTATATCAGCTATGAGCTATTGTCGAGCAGTGAGCTTGAGTTACATCAACTTGGCTATATTGTGGTTGGGTTGATGTAAAGTTAGGGTTTTCTCATGACATGGTGTTGGGTTGATTAGTGGAGATAGGTTTCCATACTATGTTGTTAGGTTAGGGTTTATGCCTTCAGGGTTAGGCATTTTGATATATCATATAATAGGGTTGGGGAGTGCATTAAGATATGTATCTTTTATTCACCAAATTTATGGGGCTAAACTTAGGGCTTGATTTAGGGTACTTGTTAGGCCTTATGGTTTAGTGGATTTCTATTGTAGAGGACTTTTGGAGGGAAATGTTTTTTGAAACTAAGCCATGTGGGCTATATATTTGATCCTTTGCGTCATGTTTAGGGGTTCAAGATTTTAGAGAGAAGAGATTTCAGTGAACTATCTTTTTCCTATAGCCTTTTTTATGCATTTTGTATCCATTGGGTTGTATATTTTGGAGAGAGGGCATATAGTGAACTTCTTGTTCCTAGATGTTTTGGAGACCATTCTTGTAACCTATTTTGTCAGATTTTTGGAGGATAATAAAGAAGACATTCTATTTTTCCTATATGCTTTTGAGTTTGGGTTTCACATCATGTTTTCATCTTTTCTTTCAAGTGTTTTATTAAATTGATATCCAAAAGATGTGAGTTTTATATTCCTTCCATATGTACTCAACATTTCAAAGCCTTGTAATAAATATGTATGTTTTTTGATTAGTCAAGCTATTCGTGGTTCAACCCTAATAGTAAGATTTGTTAGCCTTTATGTTGATCAGAGATTCAAAGTATCAAGCTTTGACATATAAGTTAGGATTTATGCATTATTGTCCAAAACAAAGTTTGAACCCACTTTTGGTGTATCACCCCACTTTTAATTCCAGTTTTTGTTTTCAAACGCTTCCTTTTTCCTTTTCCCATTCAGGTACCAATTAGGAGGTGATATTCCATATCAAATAGGAACTGACCTAGAATCCAGAGACTCCTCAATCATAGTCTACCCACAGCTGGAGAAGGTTTCCATTGTTAGGATGGAATACTGTCAAAGCCCCAATGCCTAAGTTAGGGTGGTAATTCTAAACCTCAAAAGTTTTTGGCGTGCCCTGATGGGACTCCTTGTGACACATGAACCAAATCAAAACAAGGAGTCGAAGATAGTTTGAGTATTTACATTTATCACATACCAGGAGAGAAACAACTTTATAGAGAGAGCCTAGAGGTCCAAAAGAGCTCTCTTTTCAGACTGTAGCAAGGGGTAGGAAGCCAAGAAGGCCAAGGAAAAGAAGATCTTAGAGAAGTTCCACTCCTCCCACTTACTATGCTAATTTACCAAATTCTGATCAAGAATATTCAGAAAGTCCTCCAGCACTTCAATTTCAAGTTGTTCTTAAGCAATCATTAGAAGAGGAACCACCTGAAGTTTCAGGTTTTGCCTCAGTAGCACCAGCAATGGCTATAAGGTTTCCTTTTGTTCCATTTGATCAAGGAAACCCTTTGAGGATTGAAAATCACAACAGCATACCATTGGCAGCATTGAATGGATTGCCATCTTTCATGTGAGAAGGACAAACAACAACCATTGAGCACATATTATGGACTAATAATTGAAGGGAAAAGCATTGGAATGGTTTTGGACTCTCCGAGTTGGATCCATTGCTACTTGGGATGCACTAGGTGAGGGATTATCTAAGTTCTTTGAAGATAAATTTGACAAAATTTCTTTTGTGGAACAACTGACTACTATAAAAAAAGGCTCCACAAGAAGAGATGAGTGATTTCAATCTCAGATTTTAGAAGACATGGAATATGATTCTGGACATGGTAAGACCTTTTGCTGAATATGCATTTTTGTATTTTCTTAAAATCTTGAATAGTGATATTTCAATGATGATCCAATCCATGGGGGGAAATTCTTTACCTCAAGCTTTTGATATTGCGATTAGGGTAGAGAATAGCCTCATTTAGGCATGGAAGATAGCCCCTAGTCCACCAATGCCTTACTTTACTAATATCCTATCTAATATTCCATTAGTTGTCCCATCTTTAGCCCCATTTCCATCTTATAAGAGTGAAGAGATAGTGGTTGCTATCCCGTCTAATGAGTTGCAAAGTATTAAAGACAACCAACAAAAGATTGAGAGTTTACTTCAGACTTTTGGTAATGAGTTGGTAAACTTTCAAAGGTAGAAATCTAAAGGCAATCCAATAGCCCATACCCCAAACCAGTTTGCTAGTTCTTCATCCTAGCAGCCTACTCAACCCGCTTACCAAGGTGGAAAGCAGTAGTACCAAGGAAACAACACTGCAAATAGGCAAAATTGGAAACAAAGGCCTTATAGACCTTACAATCCTACACCTCTCAATACTATTAGGGATATTGTTCCTAACCAAAATAATCTTGCTACTGATTTTGAGTGGTGCTTTCCTTGTAATGAACACCACAATCAATTGACATGTGCTAGTGGAGTGCTTAATCAATCCCTAATGGTTCAAAATGCAATTGATTCACAACCTACTACATCCACTGATGAGACTCAGCAACACCCTGATCTGACTACTCTAGAAACTACATTTCTGAATTGGCAAGAGGAAGAGTTCTGTGGAGTAAATGATGATTCACCTATATCAGCAAACACAAGATCCAATAACAGAGCTCTAGAATTAGAGCAATCAACTGCCAGGTTTGCTGCCACAACTCAATCACCACTCATTCCTCTAGTTTCTATTCTAAAGGGGCCTCCTACTCTTGCAAACATAGAAACACAACATTAGAGGAAGGCAAATCAGACCATTGTTAAATCACCTCAAAAGGTACAATTTTTTGTTCCCTATAATATTCTTGATAATATGAAGAAGGTGAATATTTTGATTTCTATGTGGGATTCATTAGCCATTCCAAGAGAACCTGATTTATTGAAGGAAGAGCTGTCAAAAGGGACAACAAGTCTACAACAAGGTGTCCAAAATCCTCTTAGAGTGGTCATGGCTAATTCAGAGCTAGCCAAAGTTTAGAAATCAATTGTTAAAGAAGAAAAGAAGGCTGCATATTTGAAGCAACCAACAGTACAAGTGAATAAAAAGACTGCAGATTTGAAGCAATCATCAGTGACAGTTGATAAAGGGCCAAAAAATATGGAAAAGATGATAGATAAGGAAGGTAAAAAATATACAAATAGTAAGCCTCCTCCTTTTTATGTTTCTTTGATCACTGGAAACAAGTTGGTGCTTAATTGTATGGTTTGTAGTGGTGCAACCAACACTGTCATGCCAAAGAAGATAGCTTATTTATTGGATTTAAAATATTAGCCTCTTGAGAAAGGTGTAATCCAACTTGATGGTACTTTAATCAAGACCCTAGGAGTGGTTAAAAATGCAAGTTTTACCTTGCACTCATGTCCACTTCTCAATTTCCCAAGATATCTTTGTCATAGATCTGCCGCCCTATTTTTCCCTGTTCTTATCAAGGGACTTCACAGCCAAAATAGATGGATACTTTTCATCAGATTGGTCCCATTTATTTTTCAGACCTAGATATGGTACTAAGGTGACCATAAAATCAGTGTTGTGGGCCAAGGATCACATAGATCCTTATAAACCTAGTCCCATAAATGCAAGCTGTGTGATTATGGATCCAGAGGAAATAAATGATAGTTCATCTTATAACACACAAACTAAAGAATATCCAGATATTGTTCTAGATGTATGGGCATCTAGAGATGATCAAGATGATGATGTGTTTGATGCTAGTTTTGGTAACTATGTGATGTTAGAATCTGATGCAGTTTTGCCTAATTTGATTAAAGATCAATGTTCCAAATCTGAATTATCTAACTGTGTGCATAAATCCAAGCTCAAATGCTCCTCCAAAATTGCTCTCCAAACCTGCAACATAACAATACTAAAAACTCTAATATGAAAATGAGAATGAGAGATTTTCTTATATAGGAAAGTGAACGGTTGAGATTAAGAGGCAAAAAGAATTGATCAATGGTTGAGATTAAGAGGCAAAAACCCACCACTTAGGAAGATGTGAAGAAAAAAGGATTTTATTTAATTTTTATTTAATTTATTTCCTTTTTCATCAATTAAAGTGCTTTAAGTGGGGATTTTTATTTATTTAATTAAAAGAGGGGTTTTCTTTATAATTAAATAAATTAGAAGAATTTTATTTAATTAAATGGGAGGAATTTAAATTTAATTAAATAAGAGGAATTTCATTTAATTAAAAGGGAGATTAAATCTTTTAATTAAATAAGAGGAATTTCATTTAATTAAAGGGAGATTAAATATTTTAATTAAATAAGAAGAATTTTATTTAATTAAAAGGGAGATTAAATCTTTTAATTAAATAAGAAGAATTTTATTTAATTAAAAGGGAGATTAAATCTTTTAATTAAATAAAAATGATCAAACCTTAGGAAATATTGAAATAATTGAATTAATTAAAATTTGATCAAGGAAATTGATTTGAATTGAAAATATTCCAAAGCATTGATTCAACAAATTTGATAAATTGATAAAATGATAAATGGGGCCCAAAGTCTAGGCGACCATTTTAGGGTGCATACATTTGCCCCTCTTTGACAAATGTGTGGTCGACGCGGGAACACATGTAGTCAAAGAATGTAGTTGAAGTGTGAGGTTGAAAATGGGATCACAAAACAACCTAGATGTGTGGTCAAAATGGGAACACATCAGGACAAAAAATAAACACAATTGAAAAAGACAAAGTCAACACCGAAATAAGTAGTTGACATGCCAGAGATAAAAATCTCAAGAAATACTGATATAATTGATAAAGTTGAATCAAAGATTGAAGTTAGATAGGTACTGCCCCCTCGTGATCAAAATCGAAATGAGATAGAGGAGAAACAACAAATAGAGAAACAAACATAGGATCTTGTGTTCATCATTCATAAGAGAATGTTAAGGAACTTATTTTCATCATTAGGCCATTATTAACGGACATCGGAAAATCACACAATCATCACTAGTCACAAGTGCAACTATGAGGATATGAATGTGATTCATATCGGAAACATCACACAACCATCACTAGTCACGAGTGCAGCTATGAAGATATGAATGTGATGTATATTGGATTTGAAATGTGGAAAGATTATAACATAAGCATCAAAGACATAAAGGTCAAGATGACTGTGATGTTAGCTTACCCAATTTAATATAGCAAAACCACGCTCGCATCAAGACATAGAGGCCAGGATGACCAGAAGAACGATTGTGCAAAAATAGTGAAGCATAAAGAAGTAAGCAAATAAAAACATGCCCCATGCCCCAAGTCCTCTAGCTATGCATCACAGAGAGACTTATTAGACAAGGACACTCAACGAAAATCAATAACGGTCAACACACAAAAAAAATATCATGACATAGCTCAAGCATTAAGTGTTGCGTTTAAAAATTTAAGTGTGTTAACTGAAATTGAGTTCCGAGGATAAGGATCAATGCTTGCAAGAAGGTAAGACCACATGACAAAACGGGGTAAGACCAAACCAATAAGTGTTGAAAAACACTCGATGTCAGGGGTTGTATTGAAAAATACAGTTGAGAGTGGTATTGAAAAACACTGTTTGTGAGGCGTACTAAAGACTAATGCATCCAAGAGACCAAAGCTGACACAGGTATACCCCCTAGACAAAGACAAAGACCAATTCCAAACCAAGGCAACAAGGACAAGGCATGATGGAGAAAGGCTAAGTGTTGAGATCATGCACTAAGAAATAGGGGTGCAAAGGCCTCAAGTAGCGCCTGTTTCTAGGTTTTCACCACTTGGATTTTATTACAATTTCTTCATTTTTTTACTCTTTTCTCATTTTTTCCTTCTTTTGTTAGGACTTTTTTATAAATTTTTAAAAAATTTTCTACCAAGGCGCCTGTTTCCAGGCTTTCACCAAGGCACTTTTTCTATTTTTTTGAATTTTTTGAATTTTTTTGATTTTTTTTGTATTTTTGAAATATATATATTTTTTGAGATACATCAAAGCGCCTATTGCTAGGTTTTCACTAAGATGATTATTTGATCAGGATATTTTCTAATTTTTAAATTTTTTTGACAATATATCATTTTTTAAAAAATTTTCAGGATCAATAAATATGTACAAAAGGATGCCCCCAGATAGAACAGGCATCAAACTCCCAAGCAAGATCACATCATGCAGTCCCAATGTTTAGCAAGGTGGAGGACAAGAGGGATTAGCAAGCTGGTGGAAAAGATGGAAGACATGAGAATGAAAGAGAATGAAGGGAAGAAATCCTCAAAGGCAAACTCCTCAAGAGTACCTAAGCTAGGAAAAATAAAAGAAACACCAAGTAAAGAACATTTGGACAAGTAATGAAAGGCCAACATAGGATAAGTCACCAAAGTGTAATGCAAGAGTAGGAAAGGATGCAGTCCAACGGAGTAGACATGTCAAGAGGCTTCATAGGACCGTGTTTTACTCTTTTTTTTATTAGATCAAGACCAAAGTGGAAAAGGATAGCGGTAGGAAAAAATGAATGGAGGAAGATAAATATGAAGTCATGAAAGGAATGAAAGCAAGATCATCATAAGATAACTCACAAGATAGCCCAAATATTTGTGTATAGATCAACATTGTCAAGATCAAAGAGAGAATATGGAATGGATGAAAGATGTAGAAGAACTACACATGATGCCTGATTGCCAGGTTTTCATCATGGTACTTATCTAAGGTGTCACAAGGGAGTGGTTTTTACCATAGGATGAAATTATTTCTCTTTAATTTTTTTTTTTTTCTTTTTTTTCTTTTTTTTTTTTTTCTTTTTTTTCTTTTTTGGATTTTTTTGAACTTTTAAATTTTTTGGAAGACGGCAAGCTTTTTAGATAATGATCCTTCAAAGGATAAATTGTGATATGCCAAGGATCCAAAATGATATGCTCAAAGATGCTGATAGGAAAAGGAAGATGAAAGAGAAAAATGGAGGATAAGGTTTTATACAAAGCGAGTGAGGTTGGAAGATAGGAGGAATAGACAAATGAGGAAAAAGGATAGAAGGTAGAGGGATAGTGAATGGAAGGATTATGAAAGGGTAGACAGAAAGGAAGGAAAGATCAATGTCAATACACACCTTGAAGGGTGACAAGAGGATAGAGGAAATGTGAATGAAGGAATACATGAAAGAATATGGTGAATGGATAACAGAGGTTGCGGTTTAGGCACATGAAATGAAAGAATATTTTTGGAAGAAGATGAAGTGGAAGCCTTTGGAAGCTTGAATGTCAAATCCACTTGTTTCTCAACATGAGACTCTTTCAAGAGAGACTTTGGAATCCATATAGTCTTAGGCTTTTCATTTATTTTTGATGATTTAGAGATAATATCTTCAATGATGGATTTTGGAACGCATACTTGTCTTGTAGTTTTCTTCTTAGATATATTTTTTGACTTTATGCCCCCATGTCGATTAGAGGAGACATGGCGATCTTCTTTTTTAGATGGATTCTTGTATTGCTTCTTTTTCTTGTATTGAACATTCAAATTTCTTCCAAAAGACTTGGGACTTGTGGAGGAAGAAGGAGAATATGACTAGTTTAGATGGGTGGATGGATGAAAAGGATTCAAGGGTATGCATCTATGTTGATCTTGAGGAAAGATAGGATATGGAGGGATGTAAGGACCCAAGATGGATGAAAAATTAGGAGAGTTAGAAGGGGAAAGTGAAGGGACATAAGGATCCAAGATGGAAGGAAAATGTGAAGCCCTTAGTATTGGTGGAGGAGGTCCAAGGATGGACGTGGAAGACGCAAAATGATAATCAATAAGTTCATCATCATGTATATGACAACCAAGGACATCAGCATCTTTAGAGTGAGCAATAGGATTTTCAATGGAATCTTGAACATCTTGAATAGGAGCACCTTCTTTGATAGGATTGTTTGAAGCTTGCAAAAACTTAGGAAGAGTAGAAAGTGGAAGTGAACATGGAGTGGTAGAACAAGAAGATGAAAGACTTTGATCTTGAAAATGATTTTTGGATAGCATAAGCGCATAATTTTTCTCTTGATTTTCAATAAGCTCAACATTGGAAGTAACAACACCATTTTTAATAACCTTAGTGGAAGTATCATCTTTGGAAAGCACAAGTTTAGTAAGGTTATTTTGATTGTCAATAAGCTCAACGGTGTAAGTAGTAACTTGATCTTGCTTAGGAGAAGACTTAAGACATGGTGGAATGAATAAGGAAGGGTGCAAGGGATCAAAAGAACCATGACACNNATAAGATTCATCATAAAGAGGATTGGAATACATGGAAGTTTCTTGATCTTGATCTTTCTTTATATTCTTTTCTTTATCATTTTTAGAGTCCTCTTGACATGGAACCACTTCTAAGGACAAGGAAGCATGTTGGAATTGTATGGGAGACTTGGGAAGAGATAATGAAGGATTAGTTAAAGTAGGCATTATATCATGTAAAGACTTAGGCTCTCTAGGTTTAGCATTATTTAAAGTATTTTCAGCCAAGTGAAAGTTAGCTTGAGTTTCTTTAAGAGGTAGCCCTTGAGGATAACTATAGGGAACTGCATGAAAAGCATTGTCGGATGAAGGATTTGTGGAAGATTGGGAAAATTTAGGAGATGTATGAGTATTGGAAGAAGTAGAGGATGGAAGGGAATTATCAAAAAACAATGGTTCATCATTAACATGATCTTTCTTGAGAGTGTAATCTTTATTTTCAGCATGAGAATTTATCTTAGAGGAGCAATGCTCGTAGTAGTAATGTTTATAATCAGCGCTGTAAAATTTCTCTTTCTCAATAGAGGCATCAAAGAGGTATTGTTCATGAAACACATCAAAATTTCTTTCAAAATCAGAATCATATGGATCACCATCACAATCTCTCCTCTATGAACCCCCATCCCTAGTAAGCGCGAGCACACGACAAGGAGGACTCTTAGGAATAGAAGTGTCATAATCATTTCTGTGTATTTCATCATAATA
>MU224931.1:3904699-3946418 GCA_018584345.1 Thuja plicata
TGACTTCTCAGTTGGCTTCAACTGATGGCTTGGTAGTTACGGTGAAGCTCGGTGACTACCGTCTGCTCGGTACATGTTGCTCTTCTCGGTAAACACTGCTGAACTGTTCATATGCTCGGTGACCACTCTTCTGCTCGGTTTGAACTGTTTAACCGCTGAGCTTTACAAGGTGATTACTGAATGCTCGGTATAAGCTATGGACTAAGTGATGAGCTCGGTAAGCATTCAAAATCGAATAAGTGTTTTCACTAATGACAAATATAACATAATTCCAACAAGAAATACATGGAACACAAACACCATACAATCAATTATTATAATGTTGTATATCAATCTGATGAAATAAATGTAACAAGGAAATGTGCATCCCCAATAAGTGAAACACAGTATCAAAGGGAGTTGTTCTAAACATGAAACCTTTTACTATTAGTGGTCACTTTGATGTATGTTATTCTTATTTTCATAACTAGATATCTGAATGAAAGGGACTTAATATTTCTATCTGAGAAACCTTTTCAGAATTAGGTCAACCTATTAGTTCAAAAAACATAAACAAACCAATCAATATTCATGAATGAATGTCATCCTAGATGACACTCACACACAAACATTGATTGATTTATTTTATTTGTTGACCTAACAGATTGATTGGTGATATGTGTGCAATAAGTGAACATATAAATAAGTGTAGATAACAAAATAAATGTAATGAGAGTCATGAGCCCATACTGGAACTTCACATAAGCCATTACATGCAAGAAAGATTGTTTACATCTTAGGAGGTTATAGTTCATATTCATAGAGAAGGAGAAGATGCTGATGCATGAAAGGATCCATGATGTTGCAGGAGATACATGAGCAAGGAAGGGTCTTAATGAACCATAATATACACAAATGAAAGGATGAGGTGTTCACTATCTTCATGCAAATGAGAAATGGAAGCAATGTTGTTACAGTAAGTATTCAAATGCAGAAAAGGCATAAGAGTTTGTTTTGAAGATCAATATTGAAAACCACATGCCTAGTGTTTAATCATGTTTTCTATGTTATGAAGTACTTCTGTTTATATTTATAAGACAATAGGATTTGCAAAGAGAGAAGATGCATAACAATATAAAAAATTGCTAAAAGAGCTTTCATAAAGTGAACATTCACAGAAGACAACTAAATTCATCATCCAAAGAATTCAAAAGATGTTGTGATAGTTCATGATTTCAAAGGAGTTCAATTTCTATGCCTACAATGCATATTTCAAGAGATGTCTTTATGCAGGGTATTTAGACAAATACATCTTATACTGTTGTATTGAAATATTATGTTCATCAATACAATGTAGGGGATACAATCATGATAATGAGACATACATGTTTAAATTATGGTTCCTATTATGAGTTTGACCCATGGGAGTCATGAGCCCATGCTCAAACCCCATGGGTAGTATCTTATCTGCAATTAAAAAGAACAGTGTGTTTTTACACTAAGAGGAACAACATTTTCAGAATGTTTTAAACATGTGTTTTCATTTTTTTTGATAAGTTATGTTCATAGTTTCAGCAGTAAAACTGAATGTTGTTGTGTTTTTTATAAACATGGTGGAAAGAAAAATTTATATGTTTTTCAAACACAACAATAAAGATAAAGTTTAGTCTCAACAGAGGGACATCTTTTGTTGTCATGATAGTGTTGTCATGTTTGAAAGCTTTCAGTGGAGTGCAGTTAAAACCTAAGTGCATATCAAGCTTGCACATGTTTGAGTTCACCATAATGGTGATGTGGGTATATCTTCTTTTGCTTTTGTTGACATTAATGTAACATAGAGAGACGTAATTAAGAGAAAGATAACAAGAAAGCAACAAAGAGTGACTTGGAGTGGGGTTAGGGTTACACAATAGAGTTGTGTGATGGAGTTTTGAAATAAACAACAACAACTTCAACATACAGAGCAATAATATTAAAACCCCAAGTTGCTGCTAGAGATGTGTTTTTATATAAAAAGAACCCATAAAAGATGGAGTACTTATTAAAACTCAATGTTGTGCATTTAAATGCATTTAAAGATGCAGAAGTTACAAGAAATGTGAAGGTAACTTATCTAGAAGAGAAGTGACAGAAGAGGCTGATTTAGGGATGCTGACAAGATGCTAAGTGTCATGGGTTACAGTAGAAGAGATGGAGCCTGAGCTCTTTGAAGATCAGCAGACAAAACCGCAGCCATTGTAAGCTTCATGATAAGTTCACCATAGACAAAGGATGAGTCTGAAGCTATGGCTGAGATATGCCTAGTTTTGAGACCGTATTTCATGGATCATTCAACACCTCATCCACAACTTAGACTTCGTCCAAGCTTATGGTGGTTGTAAAAAACCATCAAATTTAACAAACCTGAGTTCAAAGCTTGCATCCAGCACCATGTGTTATGGCTTCAAAACATCTAGAGCCTGAGCTATGAAAGCTACTATGCAGGTGCCCCCACATAATGAAAGTTGTGAGACTTAACTCACATTCAACAGAGCCCAAGCTCTTGTAATCTAAGTTCAAAACAAACAAGCCTCAGACTCTAGATAAATCCATAAAATGCATCATATATCATGGCAGATCAAGTTCAAACCCATGGTTTCCTATAGATCTCCAGAAGTAGATTCAACGCCATAGATTATGGCTTCCAAGTTACAAGTCTAAACAAGCATAGAGGTGCCACAAAGGAGAAAACCCTAAGTGTAATGAAGATAAAAAATACTATGCAATGTGTTTTACCCAGTTTTGAATTCCACTAACAAACGAAGTTAATGCAATGTCATTTCACAATGCCTTGACATTACTTTCACAGTGCCATGAAAGTACCTTCATGCCACGAAGAGAGCATTCCATCTTTTCAATGATTTGTTTATATCAGCTATGAGTTGTTGTCGAGTGTTGAGCTTGATTTACATCAACTTGGCTATACTATGGTTGTGTTTATGTAAAGTTAGGGTTTTCTCATGCCATGGTGTCAGGTTGATTAGTGGAGTTAGGTTTCCATACTATGTTGTCAGGTCAGGGTTTATGCATTCGAGGTTAGGCATTTTGATATATCATGTAATATGGTTGGGGAGTGTATTAAGAGATGTATCTTTTATTGACCAACTTTAGGGGGCTAAACTTAGGGCTTGAATTAGGGTACTTGTTAGGCCTTATGGTTTAGTGGCTTGCTATTGTAGAGGACTTTTGGAGGGAAATGTTTTTCAAAATTAAGCCATGTGTTGATCCTTTGCATCATGTTTAGGGTTTAAATATTTTAGAGAGAAGAGATTTTAGTGAACTATCTTGTTTTTGATTAAGTAAAGTAGGTTTTACAGGGATCCTAAAACCCAAAACAGAGGTTTGTTATATCAAAGTTTAAAAAACAAAATAGAGTGGGTTCAAAAGATAGGACAGGATGAGAAAGGCCAGAATAAAAAGAAGGCTAAAATTCTAAAAAGAAGAAATAAACAGGATCAACAAGTAAAGCCAAGGAACCTCAGGATAAGTCCACCATGATTTTGGCCGCCTTAGCCTCCTTCAACTCCATGCTGCCAGCCAAATTTTTGATTTCCTGGATCACCATCTCTAGATCCTTGTCTTTGGTATTCTTTGTCTTGGCTCAGGTATGCTTTCCAGGCCCCTGATCAATATTCTGCCCATCCTCTATTTCCTTGCTAGTCATTTCCTTCCCAACCAGTTTCTTCTCCAGCTTATCAATCTAGGAATTTGTTTGTTCTCTGGTCTTTTTGAGAGTGGTGTATCTTTGATTAGCTATTTTCTTAAGGGTTGTTTCAAACCTAGTCATGCTTTCCTCCAGTTTTTGGATGCGGGTGGACAGGTTACTTACATCCTCCATTTCATTGTTCCTGTTCCCCATGTTAGTGTCATTTAACCTATTTTTGAGGTCTCCCACCTCATGATAGAGCCACTTGATATTCCTATAGTTGTCAAGCATGATGTTTCTGGAATTGTTTAACAGGTCCATATCAAATTCCATTGTGCTATCACTGAGCACTACCAGAGAGGGGTCAATAAGCTCATTTAACTTAATGCAGCCGTCATCTTCAACCAGAATTTTGGGGTTTATGAACTCTTTGGTTATACCCATTTTAGCCATCTTTGTGTTGAAGTCTCTCCACCCTATGATCTTTCCCTTATCTGATATGTAACAGCTAAACTCATTTTCCTATTCCATCCTAACATCAGTTTGGGTCTGCATAGGAGGGTTTTTGTCCCAAATATGTGAAGTGCTTTGAAACTTGTCTTTCAGGTATGACATGTCAACAGTCTCTTCCCTTTCCTTATCAATATTTTTTGGGAGATTCCCAAAATTGGGGAACTTTCTCTTTTTTCTTTTTGCACCAGTGGGAAGCTTCTCAATGTCAGATTCCATGTCATCCTCATTATATTCCTCTTTAGAGGAAGTAATCGTAGTGCTCTATTTTTTTGGGGTTACCATGGTCTCTTTTTTAACTTTTACTTGAGTGCCCTTTTTCTTCTTTGAGGGGGAACCCTAGATGGTCTTTTTATTCTCATAATCTTCATCATCCTTAGAATGCAAGCCCGTGCTATCCTCTATGTATGAGGGGATATAATCTAAGCCTCAAACCTCCATTTCCCCTTTCTGGTTCACCTCTTTACTCATAATCTGGGCTTTAAAGTAATCATAGACATGAGCAATAAGAGCCCTTCATGTAGTGTAGGGTTAGCTATGGATTTTTGTCTATAGCCATTGATATTATCATTTATGGAAGCATAAAGGTAAAAGTGGATAGAAATCAACATTTCATGGTGAAAATGATTCAAAAGTACGAAGTGGTGGGTGCAGATTCTATCAAACCTAGCGTCTAGGGTTATGTAGTAGATGATGGCATGAAACACAAATTGCCACAGCATTTTCAGCCCATCAGGCAAGTAATGGGTGCTGACTTTGGTGAACTTGTCATTTTCCTCGTCATCTCTCACAAAGTCATTAATGGTAGCATTCAAAATCTTTCAGTCTCTGTAGAATTTTTCCCCAACTATGGGAATCACCGTCACCGCCGAGATGACTTCTTTTTTCACAGTGAACTTTCTTCCCTCTATTTCAATGCTACCCTCATCCTAGTTTTTGACAAAAATATTTGTAATAGATGGCTTCCCACCATGGAACCTTTCTATAAAGATGGCAATTCCCCCATTCTTGAGGTATTTCCAAACCTTTGTTCACATTTTCCATTTTTTTCCATCCTTTGCGGGCTCCCTCTTGTGCCTTTCTCCACCCATAGCAGAAAGATTGAGAGTCATTAGCAAGGGAAAGCTTCTGAAAAAATATAATATCTCAAAATAGTTCCAGAAATGCTGACTATTGTGCCTTATGTCATAAGTAACCTTTTTGTTTTCGGATACCCAGAAAGTGTGCGGTGTTTGATGGTAGTTATTACCCTTATAGCCTATCATGTACTTTCCTTTTATGGCAATGCCATTTCCCAACTTAACTTTCATGTTCATGATTACATTTAATTTTTCCTTCCTTCCCAAGGATTCGGTCATGATCGACTGAATCCAAGGCTTCACATGGCATATCTTTTCTGCTATGCCAGCGGTTTTGCTTGTCACTTCACACTGCCATGTTGGCAAAGCAATCGACAACTTGGTTTCCTTATCTGAACACGTGGGTTATGTACACCCTGTAAAAGGACTTTAAAAATTCACGTGTCTCCTCTATCATGTTTTCAATCGTCCATGAGGGTGGATGGATATTATTGAGGAAATTGATGATGTTTTTTGAGTCGCATTCTAACTAGAGTTTTTTGATTCCTAGATCGTGGGCTAACTTTGTAACTTAGAGGGCAACATTGGCTTCTGCATAGTGGTTAGTTTGAATGCCCAATGGGAAGATGAAGGAAGAAATGCCATAACCAAATCAATTTCAAATAATTCCTCCACTTCCCGCCATTCCAGGGTTGCCTTTGTCAGCACCATCATAGTTGGCTTTTGACCAGCCTTCCAAGGGACTACATCAGTTGCAACTTTGTCTTTTACCCACAAAGTTCTTGGGGTTAGCAACATCCTTGTTATCTGCAAAAGGTTTAGTATTCCCACACAAGACAAAATTCTCTGGAAGAGCATGGTGAATTTTTTCAAAAATGATTTTGGGGTTGGCACTACTATCCCTGAAGATGCGGTTATTTTGCTCTTTCCTTATGCCCTAGCAAAGGTGAGGCCACACCTAGGACCATATTTTCTGGAATGCAATGTTTTTGAAGGGCTAGGTCCAGTTAAAGAATAGCTCCTTGGCCAAGGAGGGGAAGCACCATTGCAGACCAAAAAGAGAAAGGATAAAGTGCAAAACAATGCTTGTAACGGTGCAATGAATAAAGAGATGGTCCACTGATTCCGCTTGATAGAGACAAAGGGAACATCTATTTTTAATAGGTATGCCATGTTTATTTTGGTTGTCAACATTGAGAATGTTTCTTTGGAGAAAGAGTCAGAAAAAAAAATTGATTTTCAGAGTAAGGCCAGGAAGCCAAGCTTTCGCCCAGAAGGGTGAGGTGTCTTGGGTAGCAAGAGAAGAATAAGTAGAGGCCATAGTAAAGGATCCATTTGGGGAGCCTTCCCTGATTAGGGAATCTTAGTGCTGGGATAGAGAAGTAGCATTAAGGTTCTTGAGGGGAGGGGTTAAGTCCTGGGAGACAGAACCAAGATACACCCAAGAATTTGCATCTCTATAATTGCTAACACTATCCCCATAAAGCTCTATAAAACATTCCTTCCATTGGTTAAAAGAGTCAACATCTTTTAGAGGTTTAGTGAAAATCCAATTCTCATTCTAGAAGCTGACACAAAGCCCATTACCAACTTTCCATCTTGCCTTAGATTTGGCCAGGTCTTTGGCCTTAATTAGGCCATTCCATATGCTAGATCCTTTTGGGATGTCTTCATTGTTAAAGAAGGAGTGCAAAGAGTTGCTGGGCAGATATTTCTCCTCAAAGTACTCATGCCATTCCCCAGTACCACAGAATATCCACCAAATTTGTTTCACCTAGATAGCTTTGTTGAAAGGCATTAATCTTCTGATACCAATACCCCCATCCCTTTTGGGAAGACAAATTTTGTCCCAAGCAATCAGAGGGATACACTTATTCTCTTCCGCCCCAGACCATAGAAATCTTCTTTGGATTGTTTCCAAAGCTTCCACCACATTAGCAGGGATGGAGAAAATATTAAGGGCATAGGTGGGGAGGTTTTGGAGAGTAGACTTGACTAGTTGTATCTTTCTTTCTTGACTTAGAATAATACCCTTCCATCTAGCCAATTTTTTTTTAAATTTGTCTATGAGTTTGTTCTAGAATTAATCTAGGGGCTTAGCTCCAAGAGGGAGGTCTATGTAGGTGGAAGGGAGGGATCATATCCCACACCCCATAACTTCTTCCATTCTTCTTTGTCTGACCTCAGGGGTATTGATAAAGATTAAAGATCTCTTATTCTAGTTGATGGATTGGCCAGTGGCTCTAGTGTAGGAATCCAACAAGTTTTTGAGGCTCCAGATGAAGGCCTGACACCTTTGAGCTCCCCTGTACCTTTGTTAGATGAAATAAGTCTACCCAGGCATTCGGCCAGAATAATGAAAAGAATAGGGGAAAGAGGGTCCCCTTGTCTCAAGCCTCTCAAGGCACTAAAGAAGGCTGAGGAAGAGCCATTAACAAGGGCCAAGAAGGAAGGTGAGGAAATGAGGTGGTGGATAATGAGACAAACTTTTCTATTAAAACCAAAAGCACCCAACACCTTCATTAGGAGGGACCAATCCACCCAATCATAGGCTTTGGATAGGTCAAGCTTGAACAAGAAGCCTTCCCTATTCCCAGCTTCTAAAGAGTGAATCACCTCATGCACCACCATGATAGAGTCCAGGATTTGTCTTCCAGGAACAAAACCTGACTGTTGTTGGGCAATAATGAAGGGGAGTAAATGAAGAAATCTAATAGCGATCACTTTGGAGATAATCTCATAGAACGAGTTACAAAGACTGATAGGTATGAAAAGATCCATGGAATCCACACACTAGAAGCTGGCATTAAGCTCTTTAAGAATATTCCTTGATCCAAAGAATTCCTACACCACTTTGATCACATCAATCTTGACAATTTCCAAAAAATTGTGGAAGAAGAACATGGGGAATCCGTCGGGGCCTGGGGCCTTATCCCCTAGAAGGGAATCCAAGGAATTTTTCACTTCCTCCATGTTAGGAATAGCACATAAGGAATTATTTTGATTTTCCAATATGACCAAAGGGATGTTTCCCAAGAGCATCTCCTGGTCAAGATCAGACAGGTTAGGATCAATCGAGAGAAGGGATTTGAAGAAATCCACTGCCGCTTTAGATATGCCTTTCTCTTCTTCAACCATCTGGTTTCCACTCTTGATACTGCTGATCTGGTTAGCTACCCTATGTTTCATGGTAGATAAATGAAAGAAATGGGTGTTTCGATCCCCCTCTTTTAGCCAAGTTTATCTAGACCTTTATTTCTAGTACAATTCCTCCTTGCCAATCACATTTTGGTATTCTGAGAGAAGATTTTTCTTGAGACTCAGATTAGTCTCATCATATCCATCCCTCTAGATAGCCTCTTGAATTTCTCCCAAGTCAGAGATGGCCTTTTCTTTGGAGGAAAAGATGTCCATGAACTCCTTTTTATTCCAGATTTTGATGTTGGTTTTAACATTTTTGAGTTTTTTTAGCTATTTTGAACATGGCAGTACATTTTATATCAATATTCCACCACTCCAGAATCTTTTTGTTGATATTAGGATGTGTAATCCACATTCTTTCAAATCTAAAGGGGAAGTTCCTTTGTTTTATTATTAGATCCAGGGTGAGGGAAATGGGGGAATGATCCAAGCCAATTCTCACCAGAGCAGAAAGTTTGTTGCTATGGGAGCTCAGCCAATTAGTAGTGATCAGAGCTCTATCAATTAGCAAACCTCAATGCCATCAGTCCCAGTTCTCTAATTAATCCAAGTGTAATTTTCCCCCTGAAGGTCCAGGTCTAGTAACCCAAGATCATTGATGAAGTCCATTAGATCCTACCTACTCTCCAGGTCTGGGAGGATACCTCCCTATTTCTCCCCTACCTTTAGAGGAGTGGTAAAATCCACCATGATGATATGTTTAGAAATATCTAACATAGACATAATTCCTCTGAGTTTATCATAAAAATATTTGTGCCCATGTTTGGTGTTAGGAGCATATATATTGATGATATGCCAACTATCTTTTGATTTAATGTTTGTAAGGTTAAGGAGAAGAATATTACCTTCACCATAAACAATGTCTGTAGTCCAGAGAGAAGCGTTCCACAGAGTCATCAACCCTCCTAAGGCTCCTTCCAAGTTCGTAGAAGACCAATTCATGGACTTGCTAAACTTGATTCCTTCCAGTTTGTCCTTAGTCATCTTTGTTTCTTGGATAAGCATCACATCTGGTCTATGGTCCTTGATCATGTTTTTAACAACATCCTACTTGTGCGGCCCATTTAATCTGTGTATGTTACATGATATTAACTTCATTTATAGCTTGAGGTACAGGCTAACTAGATGGTCTATTGGGTTCCATCCGCTATGTTCCTCCAGGCTTCTTCATGTTGAATCTGGTTCAGCGATTTGCACCTCGGCATTTTATTATTTCCTCCTAGATCAACTTTGTTCTTACTTCTAGTTGTAAATGGGGAAACTGGGGAAGGATCCCTACTACTCTTTCTATTCTTGAGTTTTGTCCATTCCCCCTCCATCTCTTCTTTGTGTTTTGCAAATATTCCTTCCATTCTTGTGAATCTTCCCAGAGTGGCCAAGATAAGGAGTGCTTCCAGTTCTACATCCTGGCTCTTAGAATTTGTGGGATCTTGTCGGGCATCCTTCATTAGGTTCTGCGTGGGAAAGTAGACTCCTATTTCCCATGAAACTTTAGGGGATCGAGATCCCTTCATTGAATGGGAGGGGGGACTCTATATCATACCCCTGATCTATAGAGGGATTCAGAGTGTTTTTCTCCGAGATAGGGTTTTCCCCTACAAAGGGCATCAGGTCCAGAAATTTAACCACTATAAAATGGATATTTAAATGATCTTTTGTGGTATCCAAGGTTGATTCAACTTCTCCCCCATGCATAGGCAGATTCTTTTTTCTCCAAACCTAAGGTCCAGTGTGATAGCTCTCATGGTTTGGGGCCTCATGATGTTGGTCCTTTATATTCCCTCAAGAATTTAGGGTTTTCTTAGCTTTTTCCTTAGCCAAAATAGGGCATCTCCTTACCATATGGCCTGCCTTTTTGCAGTGGAAATAGGCAAAAGGAACACTTTCATATTCTAGTTTCTGGAGTCTTTTACCAAGATTTTAGTGGATTTCTATGACCTCTGGCACATCTGTCCCTTCTTCAACACCGATGCAGATTCTTGCAAAAGTGAGGTGCCTCCTATCCTCAGTCACAGGGTCGATAGAAAGGATTTCTCCAAAATTTTTAGCAATTCTAGCAAAGACATCTTCATACCAGAACTCCAGTGGGAGCTCAGGTAGCCTTACCCAGACTGGAGCTTTGAAAAAAAATGAATCATTTAAGTCCAGATTAGGGGACCACTTCTATAGGGCAAGAGTGGATTTACCTATTCCCCATGCCCCCGCACAAAGTATCTTGTCATAATCTTCTTGACACGATAAATCAAAATACAAGAAGCCCCTAGCCAGGGCTTTTATTTCAACCTGGCTCTTTAGAAACCATTTCCTCTTGGTAAAGGATCTGATAGTATCAATATTAGGCCTAGAGCCAGCAAATTTTCCCACCAGTGTGAGAGACATTGTAGTGATATTGTGGTCTATGAGTTCATCTGGTAAAGAGATGGCATATTTTCCTTTCTCTTTATCAAAGAGATCTTTTCTAATTGGAAAAAGGGAATTGCCTGAGGGTTTGGTACCAAAAAGGGTTGACCACAGGTGATGTTAGTCTGAGTCCGCTTTTTCGCTAGGTTGAGCTTCTGACTATTCTTCTTTAGACCCCACCTCCTCTTTTCCTGGATCCTTCTATCTTTCATGTGGGGCCCCATCCTTGTTTGTTGTGTCTCCCTTTTCCAGGCTTGCTAGGGTTCCTCCATCTCCTCCTTCCTCTACAACTGATGACACCTGCAAGGACAGTTTCCCGCTTGGTTTCAAATTGGATTTTCTCCCGCTTCGGTCACCATTTTATGCGACTATCTTATATCCATTTAGTGAACTATCTTGTTCCTATAGCCTTTTTTATGCATTTTGTATCCATTGGGTTGCATATTTTTGAGAGAGGGCATATAGTGAACTTCTTGTTCCTAGATGTTTTGGAGACCATTCTTGTAACCTATTTTTTCATATTTTTGGAGGATAATAAAGAAGACATTCTATTTTTCCTATATGCTTTTGAGTTTGGGTTTCACATCCTATTTTCATCTTTTCTTGCAAGTGTTTTATTAAATTGATATCCAAAAGAAGTGAGTTTTATATTCCTTCCATAGGTAATCAACAATTAAAAGCCTTGTAAGAAATCAGTATGTTTGTTGATTAGTCAAACTATTCGTGGTTCAACCCTAATAGTAAGATTTGTTAGCCTTTATGTTGATCAGAGATTCAAAGTATCAAGCTTAGGCATATAAATTAAGATTTTTGCATTATTGTCCAAAACAAATTATGAACCCAATTTTGGTGTATCAGCCCACTTTTAATTCCGGTTTTTGTTTTCAAAAGCTTCCTTTTCCCTTTTCCCATTAAGTTACAAATCAAGAGGTGATATTCCATATCAAATAGGAACCAGCCTAGATTCCAGAGACTCCTTTTCAATCATAGTATACTCACAGCTAGAGAAGGTTTGCATTGTTAGGATCAAATACTGTCAAAGCCCCAATGCCTGAGTTGGGGTGGTAATTATAAACCTCAACAATATATTCTCTGATTTTTACTATGTTCATTGTATATACTATTGTATCCACTACTTTTCTCAAAAATGTCTTCACAACATCATTCTCAAACAACATAGCTCTTTATGCTTCAGCTACAAACCTATTCCTTCTTTCTGCAATACCATTCTTCTCATGTGTTGTAGGGGCTGGAAGTTATCTCTTAATTACATTTACTTCACAAGAGCTATTAAACTCACTTGAAGTAAATTATTCTCCTCTATCTGATCTTGAAAATCTAATCTTCATTCCTGATTCATTATCAACTTTATACTTAAGCAATCTAAACTTCTCAAAAAAAAAATATTTTTCTTTAAGAAAAGATACCCACATCATTCTAGTAAAATCAGCAACAAGAATCATGAAATACCTTTCACCATAGAATCCTCTTGTTCTGGTAGGACCACTTAAATTTATATGAACAATCTCCAACTTTGATGTTGTAGTGAACTTCAGGCTAGGAAAAGAACTTCTAATCTAATTTGCCATAAAACATTCTTTGCATACCATGTTAGTAGGTTTCACAATCTTAGGCAAATCTCTAACTGCAAATGTAATACTTTCTTTCACAATGTTATCAAATTTTATGTGAAAAAATCTTTTATGCCATAACCATCTGTCATAAATTTTAGGAATCAAACATGTCATCTCAGCGGGGTTCAACTAAAAAACATTACCTCTAGTTCTTGTACCTGTACCAACCATCTTACCATCCTTATCCTTGATACTAAATTATTTTCTACAAACTGTACCTAATAACCTTTATCAAGTAAGTGTCCAACACTCAAAACATTATGTTTCAATCATCCACAAAATAAACATCATCAGTATTAGTCTTTCCATTAAGTGTAATAGATCCAATTCCTTTTATACGACAAGGTGCATTGTTTCCATCTCTAACAATTCCTCCATCATAGTTGTTAAGATTTACAAATTTGTTCATATCACCAGTCATATGATGAGAAAAACCATTTTCTATGATCCAATGAGTTTTCTTTTCAACTTGGGACACTAAGTCTTTCTCTTCTCTAACTTCTTTTTCAGGGCTTTCTTCTTTAATTGAAACCAATCCTATTTCATCATGTTCATTATCACTTTCACTCAAGAATTTCTCAAGACTAGCTTCAAATTCTTCATCATAAGCATAATAGCATTCTTTAGGTCTTCTAGGCTTAAATTTCTTGTATTTCTTCACACTCTTAGGACATTTAGATGCAAAATGACCATATTCTTGACAAGTCCAACATTAAAAAAATTCATAGCTTCAGGTTCTCTCTTCACAACTAGGGAAAATTCTTCTTCAATCATTCTATCTTCTTCAAATTTAGGTCTTTTGTTGCTCGCATAGTCTCCAATAAAATTAAAATTCCTTGTAGATGTAGGACAAACACTCAGTAAGATAAAATTTGTTTCAATTCTAGGCAAGTCTCCAGACTATTTCAAATTTATATATGTTGATTCCAATCTTCCAAGAAGAGTCTCTCTAGTGAATTTTCAATGCAAGGGATAACTTGTTCTATCATTTGCACTGTCTACTTGAATACTAGGGTCAAGGTATTCAAAATATTCCATATAATCTCATCTTCATATTTATTTCCTTAACAAGCTTTAATACCTGCAATAATCTCTTATATTCTGCCAACATAACTTCTAAATGATTCATCTTCCATCATTTTTGCTTCTTGAAATAGACATATCCAATTTTTTAATTTAATTCTCTTAGCATGCTTATCACCTTCAAAAGTAGATTAAAAAATTAACCAAATTTCTTCAATTGTTCTTTAAGTTTTTACCTGACTATACTCATTCTCAGGAAGTGCTGACAAAAGTGGTTCTCTGGAAACTATGTTACACATGAATAGATCTCTCTGAGTTCCAGTACATTCCTCTATCTTATCTTCTTCAATGATTTCTTTCACATTCTTAGTAATCAACCAATATCCTCAACCTAATCCTAACATTTATGTCTTCATCTTATCTTTCCAACTGTCATAACTAACCCCATCAAGCTTAGGACTTTCTTTTCTTAAATGTGTCACCATTTATCTCCTTAAGTGGTTAAACTTTTCCTTCAAGGACCTGATGTTCTATTACCAATTGTTGGAAAGTAAATTCCACCAAGATAAATGAGAGGAGGGGGGTGAATCAATTATCTGAATAATATAAATTTATCAATCTTATTAACTTAGAAACATGTAAATAAAAATAACAACAACCACAAAAAGATAACCATAAACGATAACACTAGATTTATTAACTAGGGAGCCTCTTGATCAAAGAGTAAACCCTGGTGGGGATGATGCACAAAAAAAGATGTACTAATATAAAAATTCCATGTGGTAGGATGGACTTTGTTAGGATTCCATGAAATACATTCAGTACATATCAGTCCCTGTTAGGAGACTTTGAATCGTTGTTAAAGATTCAAACTGTGTTAAGAGTTGTGGGAGGCAGAAGGAGCTGATGTCCAAAAAACTTCAAGGGAAAGACCATTGAACGCACTATCCAACTGATCTCTCTATTATTCAGAACAAAACAATACCAAATAAAATGAATTATGAAACTATATATCCTCTCTTCTCTAACCTTGCCTCTACTACACCAAATACTACCAGATCTCAAATACCAGATCTGCCAACTTTGCTTCACATTCAATCCTTTCAATAATGCTACAAACTCATACGTACATGATCTCTCTCTATATCATCATCCTTCATTCCATTTGAAATCAAATAAACAATATTTCCTTTATACCAAGCCCAATACTTCACAATTGAGTCGACCAATTAAGCCTAAATAATTACAAAATATAAAACAATACACGTTACATTATTACACAACACTCTCATCTCACAAACTTAATAATTCTTCACACGTACAGTCCCAGACTAAGCAGTCTTAGTAAGATCACCTTCATACTGTCTTCAAACTCTACATAAATTCGGTAAACCAAATTCCATATCAATAAAAATATATAATCTAAACATCGCAAATTGTCTCTTAGAAACTCTGTCAAAATAAAATCTTCAATAAATCTTGAATAAATATAACCAACAATTGAATTTCAATACACCTTCTTTACCACATCATCAAGATACTATCTAAAATACGTTCTCAACCACGCATAACCTCTATAATTCTACGTCTCTTCTAAGTCAATCTTTGCCTGCTATTTTGTCAGTCTTTGTTAAAACACTATGCTGATATCCAAACAGTAAGTTGACATCAATGACAAACATAGTCACTAATGTAGCATATGATAACTTTAGTAATGCGAACAATACATCACAGATCATACTTTGTAGATGGCTGGATTTAATTTTATTTTCACTTTGATCTATGGTATGACATAGGACCCCCTCGTCATTACTTATCATTATTTGTGATATCCAGTCCCTATGTTTGTTACACCCCTTTCTATTAGTAAAGTGTGTGCATACAAATTGAGTTGTTAAATTATTATTTCCTTAAGTTAAATATTTTTCTTCCATATTTAGCCAACTCTCTACTTAAGGATATTATTTCATTGGTTGGGGTCTTGTAAAGTGAAGTCAATCATTTATGTGATTCAATGGAAAACTTGAACCTTGTTGTTTATCTTGGATCTCTCTTGATGTAACCATTGGGTTATGATATTGATGCTTGTGTCCTTTGTATTTATGTTTATGTGATTTTGTGTATCTTGGTTCGAGATCCAAGAACCAATCTACAAAAATTTTGTGTGACGTAGGCAAGGCTATCAAAAATAAGCCCCTGATTCTTTATTTCTAACCCTTTACACTTATCTTCTATATTTTGTTGTTCTTCTAGATAGATTAGTAAGAAATGTTATATTATGATCATGTATTTTATGAAGTGACTCTGAAGATTTGCATTCTAGTTGTAAATATATGTTTATTGATATAGGTACTATGACTTGGTGAAGAAACAATGAAGCATAGCACTAGGCACATAGTAATATTTTTTTTATTACAATGACTACTTGTTAATCTTATCTCATGCTATGATGTTATTAGAGGAATATTGACTCGGTGATTTAAAATGAACTTAGTAGTTGACATTTTCATCCATTAGGGAATCAAGTGTATTAGATTGTATTATCTTGTTTATTATTTCCATTCAAAATAGAATAATTTTGCATAGTTGATGTGTTTTGTCCTTGCATAGAGGGTTTATTCGGTGGACCATTACATTATGTATGATGCCATAAGATTAAGACACTCATTACAGTCTTATACATTTATATATTCTCACCTTAGTCTATTTAACTTAGGTTGTCAATTGTAATTTATCATTTAAGTGAATTTAGTAAATAAAGTGAATTTAGATAATTCAATTTAGTAATTCTTGGTTTATTCTAGTCATATTATTTTTCTCTTGATATTGTTGATTATATTAGGCTATTGGGTCATGGGTGGCTACCTTCATAGCCAAAATGGTATCAACACTTTGAGAGTGCCATTGGTTTTCCATTAAAGAGACTTTTGGAGTGATTTTAGAGTTTCTAATTTATGACTCTTTAATTATAGGTCTAAATTTGAGGTTGATGGGTCATATCTAAGGGCACCATTAGATTGAGAAGGATTGAGAAAGTTTGAATCACATTATGATTAATCCAAAGGTCACACTAAAGGAAGGATCTACAACTAGATGAAGTTTTCATATGGAGATAAGACATAGGAGCAACTTGCAATTTTTGAGTATTTTGTACCAAATGAACCCTTTCATTGTGCTTAGAAGACCCTAAAATTGCACCATCTCTTGTCTATTTGTTAAAATTACACAATGTTTCTTAGTAGCCATTGCTAAAATTATAATATTGATGATTTTTTAAAATAATTTTTTTCATAAAAATAAAAAGAAAAATCAAATTTTCTTTATTAAATTTTAATAAAGTTTTTAATAATATTTTTTCTAATATTTTAATTCAAAAATTTATAAAAAAAAATTAAAACAAATTATCAGCAAGTGTGTAAACTGTAAAAAAATAACACTTGTGAAACCTATAATGTAGTGTCCTCCAATTGGTAACCAAAGGGAGCTATTTTTTTCTTTTTTTCCTTGCATCATGCAAATTGGAGGGCATTATCAACAGTTTTTTACAAGGCAATTTTTTCATGATATCATGTTCATGTTTCTAGATTTGCATCATCATGTCATTGTTGTAATCTTTTGCATGAGTCATGTTCCAAACACACTATTAATAAAGTGCCAAATAACTTTACTATACTTTGTCATTGATTCTTTATTTGATGTATTGATTCTTTGATGGATCTATCTTGTGAGACTTGACACATGTCTTTAGTCAAAAATTTATCTAGCTTGAGTATTCAATTAGTGCTCATACATGTAACTCAATGCTTCGTTCTCATCATATTGTAGAAAGAGATTTATCACAAGTTCTTAATTGTAAATGGTATCTGATTTCATCATGCTTTCACATTCTTGGTGCAACATCAACTCTAATTCATCCTAAGGGACTTCCACCTTCGGTGATTTCAAAAACATCTATCCACCTTGGAGGCTAGTCCACCTTTGGTGGATATATGACACTTTTACTTTCCATCTTATGTGGGTGATAAGTTGTATGTTTATGTGTTATGTCATAAGATTAAAATACGTGTCATCACCTTATGCCTCTTATGTTCTCGCCTTGATCTATTTAACCAAGTGATAAAGTTTGTAATATCAATGCAATTAATTTAGCTAGGGAATTAACTTCAGTTAATTCAATTCATTAATCCAATTTATTTAGTCTATTGAATTATTGATAGGAGGATAACTTTTTCTTGTCATATTATTTCTCTCTTGCTAATGTGCTCTCCATTAGGCCTCTAGATATTGGGTGGCTAGTTTTATAGAAAAATCTTTTAGTTTCAAAGTTCACCTTATTATGTTCATAAAATTAGTTTTCTTAATGTAGATAATTTTGACAATCAAATTTTTATGATAAATTGAGAGAAAATAATTTTTCTATTTTTTATTACTAATTCATGAATACAATTATTTTATATTTTTATTTGAGTTGGAATAAAATAATTTTGTAGGAAAACTAATCAACTTATAGATAAAACATTCCATATAGAAACATGAAAAATCTATTTTTGAAATAACATATTATTGAAAACATTCCCAAAATAATAATTTCCTTTTAAGTTTACTTAAAGTTAATTTGCATTTATCTGATTCTTAGGTCAATATAATAGAAATGTATTGGTTTTACTTAAAACTATATACTTTTTAACAAAGCAAACCACACACCTCTCCCAAATTATAAACATCACACAGCTCCAACAAAAAGCACATTTATTGTCAAAGCATCTATATTACATTGCGTATGATTTATAGACTCCACGAGTCCACATCACATAATTTATACAACTAAAAGAACTTTGCAACGTAACAGTCTAACAGATATGCTCTACGTGGAGAGAAGATAGGACATGTGGAGAACCAGTCCAACATATTATTAGGGAATGTGCAGAAACTAATCTTAGCAACTCGCTGGTTTTTAGGGAACAAATTTATCACTTACAACAAACTTCAGTATGGTTTAATTGTATGTTTTCGTGGACAATCGGAGAAATTAATTATTTCCAACATTACTCAAACCAACGGACATTGACATTCATATGGTCTAAGTATAAACTAATTAATAAAATAAAATACAATAAAAGCATTACCTCGATTTCAAATTGCGTTTTACGTGTAGGAAAATTAATGCAAATTATTTAGAACTGGAATATAAACCAAACAGTTGGTTTTGAGCCAACCTTTCAATTATCTATTTTTATACAAGATAAGTTTCACATTGAAAAGCAGTTCATGGCAGCATTGCAACTGCCTAAAAAAAACTCCAAAAAATCTGCTCCTACGATCTTGCTTGTTGAGGGATCCTCTGAAAGAAATCTATTTAATGGGCATGACAAAGATGAAGTGCAATACCTACTGTGCGATTGAAGACAAAGGAGAAAGGCTAGAAGAATGGCATATTCAAGGAACCTTGTGTTGGTACTCATGCTCATTCCACTCTCTGTAAATCTTGTATTCTCGCCACCCTTCGTCTCTGGTAAATTTCTCTTTTGGACCTTGGTTTATCAAAATGCTTTCTATGCTTTTGCTGGACCTTGAATCCCTTAAAAACTTATATTTACATGAATTTTATGCTTTTGCTGGATATTTATTGAGAGCATAAAAAGTTAGTAATGAATATAGAATGGTTGCAGCTTCCGTAGGAAGAGCAATGGTGGAAGGTATATCTACGCAGAGGCAGAGCCTCGCCGAATTCTACAAGTGTCTTTGTTGCGAAGTAAGAAAAGATATTGTTTGCTGTAGAGACTGTTGCGGTAAAGAATCATGCCCTAAGGCATGGCCTCGCCCACCTCCGGCAGCATGAATATATGTCATGAACACATCTGAAAAAACGACGATTCTATTATTAATCTTTACAAATAGATTGAAATAAAATAAGCTTGAAATCTATATGGTATGCTTTCGTGAAGGCTTATGTAATTCTGAGCTTCTTCGGTGCATACCTGGTTTCTATGTTTCACTTTTCAGAGGATTCTAGTAGAGTGTTATGCTAGGGTGAATAAAGTTTAATAATAAATCATGCAATATATCTGTTCAATTATTATTTAGATTTCACTCTCTAGTGTCATCATAATAATTGCAGGATTTTGTAAACAATTAATATTTATCTCTATTAAACAGAATGATATATGTTACATTTAATTTTTTTCAAATGCAATTTATATATTGGAAACTTAATGTATAGTTATGAAAGGGTCCCGAATCTTTTACATTAAATTATGAATAATCAACTTACGAAATTTTTAAAATGTGATCTAGGGAAATTTTGTTCACCATAGAATTAGGATCCTATTGCGCTAAATTCATTTTCATGAAATAAGGAGAAATCCATGAAACATCATTAAAAGTTATAATATTTAGCATATGCGAATTCTTCTTACTAGCCACCTTCTCCTCGTCCATGATTAAAGGAAAAGACCCATTCTTCTCCCGAAATAACCATTTCTTCTGATTATGAGAATCCACAGAATACCTGTAGAGTCCTCATGCATGTTGCACCTCTAGGAGAGGAAATCCTTTTAATTGGAGATTTCCTCTTGTTATCCACCATTACTTTATCCATGCTAGGAGAAGAGGACTTCTCATAAATAAGAGATATTTTCTTCTTTTAGATGAAATAGTTATCCTTAATGATTTCACAAGTTGTAGTAGACTTATCCGCTTTACCTCTATAATTCCAAAGAATTGGAAATTTTTCAAATTATTTTTTTTCTTCGCTCATGTACAAAACATTTATTCAATATTTTAAATGAGTGAAATTCTATTATTTAATCATAACAATAAAGTCAAGAGATCTCCATCTACAAACAAATGAGTTCAAGATGACATTGAATGCTTGCATTGTAATTTTTTTTTATAATACTAATCAATAAGATTGGTAGTGTCTCAAATGAAAATGGTATCTGATTTCACATTCTTGGTGCAACATCGGCTCTAATTCATCTTAAGGGACTTCCGCCCTCTGTGGTTGCAAAAACATCTATCCACCTTGGATGTTAGTCCACCTTTAGTGGATATGTGAAACTTTTACTTTCCATCTTAAGTGGGTGATAAGTTGTCTCTTTATGTGTCATGTCCTAAGATTAAAATATGTGTCATCACCTTATGCCTCTTATGTTCTCCCCTTGATCTATTTAACCAAGTGATAAAGTTTGTAATATCAATGCAACTAATTTAGCTAGTGAATTAGCTTTAGTTAATTCAATTCATTATTCCAATTGATTTAGTCTATTGAATTATTGATAGAAGGATAACTTATTCTTGTCATATTATTTCTCTCTTGCTAAGGTGCTCTCCTTTAGGCCTCTAGATATTGGGTGGCTACTTTTATAGAAAAAATCTTATAGTTTGAAAGCACCTTATTATGTTCATTAAATTAGTTCCGTTAATGAAGATAATTTTTTTTTTTTTTTTGATGAATAGTGGAAGATAATTTTGACAATCAAATTTTTATGATAAGTTGAGAGAAATTAATATTTTCTATTTTTATTATTAATTCATGAACACAATTGATTTTATATTTTTTGTTAAAGTTGGGATAAAACAATTTTGAAGGAAAACTAATCAGCTTTTAGATAAAACATTCCATATAGAAACATGAAAAATCCATTTTTGAAATATCATATTATTCAGAAGATAATGATAAAGATAAAGAAGATAATGATCGGTGGTCACTTCCTAACCCCAACCCTAAACCTGCCTCTGGGTGGGATAATCATGATGATTTTTTCCCTGACCCTTTTTTTGTGAATATGTACTTTATAACTTTTAATTATTAATAAAGGACCTATTCATTAAAAAAAAATATCATATTATTGAAAACAATCTCAAAATAACATTTTCTTTTAAGTTTACTTAAAGTTAATTTGCATTTCTCTGATTCTTAGGTCAATATAATAGAAATGTATTAGTTTTACTAAAAAAAAATTATATACTTTTTAACAAAGCAAACTACACACCTCTCGCAAATTATAAACATCACACAGCTCCAACAAAAGCACATTATTTTTCCAAGCATCTAGATTACATTGCCTCTGATATATAGAAGATTCCACGAGTCCACATCACATAATTTATACAACTAAAAGAACTCTGCAACGTTGACAGTCTAACAGATATGCTCTACGTGGAGAGAAGATAGGACATGTGGAGAACGAGTCCATCATATTATTAGGGAATGTGCAGGAACTAATTTTTAGGGATCGGAGTAGGGAATGTGCAGGAACTAATTTTTAGGGATCGGAGTTTGAGCTGACAGTTTCATCTAAGGGGATTAGTCTCGGCTTAGTTCGTACAGGTATCTAAGATATGGACTGCTGGTCGCTGGGCTAGGTCGCCAGAATACCTCCTTGTTAAAGAAAAAAACAAACTTCAGTATGGTTTAATTTCAAATTGCGTTTTACCTGTAGAAAAATTAATGCAAATTATTTAGAACTACAATATAAACCAAACAGTTGGTTTTGAGCCAACCTTATCGATTATCTATATTTATACAAGATAAGTTTCACATTGAAAAGCAGTTCATGGCAGCATTCAAATTTTTAAAAAAGACTCTAAAAAATCTGCTCCTACGATCTTGCTTGTTGAGGGATCCTCTGAAACAAATCTATTTAATGGGCATGACGAAGATGAAGTGCAATACCTACTGTGCGATTGAAGAGAAAGGAGAAAGGCTAGAAGAATGACAAATTCAAGAAACTTTGTGTTGGTACTGATGCTCATTACACTCTCTGTAAATCTTGTATTCTCACCGCCCTTCGTCTCTGGTAAATTTCTCTTTTAGACTTTGGTTTATCAAAATGCATTCTATGCTTTTGGTGGACCTTGAATCCCTTAAAAACTTATATTTACATGAATTTTCTGCTTTTGCTGGATTTTGAAAGCATAAAAAGTTAGTCATGAATATAGAATGGTTGGAGCTTCCCTAGGAAGAGCAATGGTGGAAGGTATATCTACGCAGAGGCAGAGCCTCACCGAATTCTACAAGTGTCTTTGTTGCGACAGAAGAAAAGATATTGTTTGTTGTAGAGACTGTTGCGAAAAGAATCATGCCCTAAGGCATGGCCTCGCCCACCTCCGGCAGCATGAATATATGTCATGAACACTTCTGAAATTACCATGATTCTATTATTAATCTTTAAAAATAGATTGAAATAAAATAAGCTATAAATCTATATGGTATGCTTTCGTGAAGGCTTATGTAATTCTGAGCTTCTTCGTTGCATACCTGGTTTCTAGGTTTCACTTTTCAGAGGATTGTAGTAGTAGAGTTATGCTACGGTGAATAAAGTTTAATTATAAATCATGCAATATATCTGTTCAATTATTATTTAGATTTCACTTTCTAGTGTCATCATATTAATGGAAAGGAACTATTCATCAAAAAATAATAATTGCAGGTTTTTGTAAACAATTAATATTTATCTCTATTAAACAGAATGATATATGTTACATTTAATATTTTTCAAATGCAATTTATATATTGGAAACTTAATGTATAGTTATGAAAGGGTACCGAATCTTTTACATTAAATTATGAATAATCAACTTACGACATTTCTAAAGTGTGATATAGGGAAATTTTGTTCACCATAGAATTAGGATCCTATTGCGCTAAATTCATTTTCATGAAATAAGGAGAAATCCATGAAACATCATTAAAAATTATAATATTTAGCATATGCGAATTCTTCCTATTACCCGCCTTCTCCTCCTCCATGATTAAAGGAAAAGACCAATTCTTCTCCGGAAATACCCTTTTCTTCTGATTATGAGAATCCACAGAATACCTGTAGAGTCCTCGTGCATGTTGCACCTCTGGGAGAGGAAATCCTCTTAATTGGAGATTTCCTCTTGTTATCCACCATTAGTTTATCCATGCTAGGAGAAGAGGACTTCTCATAAATAAGAGATATTTTCTTCTTTTTTATCTAGATGAAATAGTTATCCTTAATGGTTTCACAAGTAGTAGTAGACTCATCCGCTTTACCTCTATAATTCCAAACAATTGGAAATTTTTCAATTTTTTTTTTTGGCCTATCTACAAAATATTTATTCAATATTTTAAATGAGTGAAATTCTATTCTTTAATCATAACAATAAAGTTGAGAGACCTCCATGTAAAAGCAAATGAGTTCAAGATGGCATTTAATGCTTGCATTCAAATTTTTTTTAATAATACTAGTCAATAAGGTTGGTAGTATCTCAAATGCAATATTGGTATTTTTTAAGAAGGTTGGTAGTATCTCAAACGAAATATTGGTATTTTTTAAGAATTTCCATGAATATGGTAGCTAAGAAACCTTACACTAGCGTGGACATGTGAAAGAGACAAAGCTATACAGCAAGGATTGCATGAACAATTACAAGTAAACTCATTAGAAGAGGAGTTGATTTTCTTTTAACCATTTTAATTTTATAATGCTTCCATATAATAGTTAATATCAAAACTCAACTTACCTTTCTCTTGATGATATGCGCCATATGATTAGCTATCTGAGGCAACATAGTGCTACGAGGAAGAATCATACAAGTTGGTTGTTCCCTCACAAAAATGACTTTGTCAATACCAAAATAAATTTTTAATAATATTATTTATGTTCTATTATATGTTTCCTTTATATAAATAAATTAATAGATACTCTTATGCATTCTATTTGATGTTCCTCCAATAGTTTTAAAGAAATTATATTTAGAGTATTTAGCTCTTGAAGATGTCAGGTGATAAGATTTCTATGTAGTTCTAAAAGCATTATATCCAATTGATTTATATCTTAAAGATGTCCAATAATATGATTTCTATAAACTGAAAAGTCTGAAAAGTCTTCAAATATATCAAATTGTATGCAATTCTTAGAATCATTTATATTATGGACTTTTGAGTTTCTCCAACATAATATTTCATCGTCAAATTAATCATTGTTGAAATTAAACATGGTTCTAAAAGATATGTTAAAATTGAGGAAATTCAATTTTATACATTACCATGCACTATCCTGAAATCAAGCATGGTTAAACAAGGGTGAAGATAGGAAAACAAATATTCAGTTTCTTGTTCTGATAAATATTCTTAATTTATACATAAGGCATTGGTATGATTGCTTTGTCCATTTAGACACATGTTATTAGTTGTGTAAATATATCTATAATAATGATCATTTGGAGCTCATAAAAGTAATATGTTGTTGAAAATAATGTTGTATTTCTAAGGAATCACTTTTTCCTCTCTCGTTGCATGTTACCAAAGACCTTTAGCTTTCAATTTTTAATCCTTATAGAAATACTTTGACCTTCAATAGTTACTAGTGCATAAACATTAGTTCATTAAGAACAATTTAAGATAAATTCTTAAGATTGATTGGTTTTCTACTATTAATTAAACATCATGTTTGAAGTGATTTACTATTGTTTGATGTGTAAATACTAGCAGGCTTACAATGTAGTTAAACATGTTTTACTTAATTTATTAGCACTAAATTTATCTACTGTGTTTGATATAAATTATTTTTAGCTAGGAGTATTTCGGTTTTAGTTTTTGTATTTGTTACAATTGAGTAGTTGTATTTTATCTTAAATTAATCTAATGTTTATGTTCCATTAACATATTGAGCAATACAATAACTTATATTATATTTACCTATTATGTATTTTATATGGTTCATCTTTGTTAAATATACTGTACTATATATATAATTGAAATAAAGTAAAAAATAATTTATTTTTATGGTGATGTCATAAGTTTTTCTTATTGATTAAATGAAGAGCTTATTTTTATTAGAATGGTTCGGAATGACTGAGTCGGGGGTGAATTAGTTATCCTAGGTCTAGATGTACCAATTGATCTTTTCAAAACACTTACACCAACTTAGATCTAATCACTAATCCACTCGGTCTCTATAGCATATAATCAATAACATAAACTTGTAGTTCACTGTCCTAATACAATCAACTTGCATAATATAAAACTCTTAACATTACAACACATCAAATAACATTCACACAAGTACAACACCGGGATTTAACATAGAAGCCCACTATCGGAAAAACTACCAGTAACATGCTACAAATTTTTTTCACTCTTCTGAATTGAGTTCTTTGAGGAGCCAACCCTATTAAAGGTTACAATACACACTGTTAAATGTGACCCGGTTAAAGGACTTAATCACCCTGTTAAAAGTGAGCCTTGTTAGAAGGCTTGGACCATTCCATTAGAATGTCACCTTGATTAAAGGATATCCAATATGACTGTTAGGTCAACCTTGTTTAAAAGGATTTTGCAGTTGATACAATGGTTATAAATTAATAGTAAAGTGATCTAAAATGTTCAACTTACTTTGCAAATACAAATCCAATTATACCTCAAATGTTGATTCACTGACTGGCCTCCATTGTCATCTCAAACTTAGATATGCTTGGAAATCCTTCAAGCAATCACCACTATGTAGTCATATACTTCTCTCTCTTCTGCTTAGATTTTCCAATACACTAAATTAACCTCTACCACACACACATATAACTTGTGATTAGGTTAATCTTATACGTCTCTGATCAGGTAGCTACATCTTTTTCCACTTAATCATCACCGTAGATCTTAGGGTTTGGTCATATCAAAATAATTCATCCAACATTTTGTTTCCATCTACAAGGAAAAATAAATCCTAAAAATCCTTCTTGAATCCTTACATCAAAACGGTTAAACATATATTAACTGCTTACTTTATTCTCCATAACAATCATCCTTATCTTAAATATACTTCACATATCCCAAGAAATCACCTATGTTAGTTGGGATCTCAAATCTTCATCAAACAATAAAAATATTGTCACTCGGTCATCACTACGTTCTTTCACTCTGTCATCATTAGATAACTCAGTAATTTACTAACACTTGGTAAATAGTCATGCTCGGTCGATACTAAATTTGCTTAGAATGTACTAGCGCTTGGGAAACACTCACATCACTTGGAAAAAACTTAAGTTCCTTAATCTTCTGCTATGTTACTCGGCCAAGACTAATCATGTAGTCATCCTAACTTCACTTAGACTTAAGATAAACAATATATTACATTGTCACGGTTGAATCTCATCAAGTACCCATTATAGTTCCATATAACTCAACCATTTCACCGTGTCTTCTTGGTATCTATTCTTTTCAAATCTTCTTCATCAATCAATTGATATGACACTTTGAAAGATAGCAACTATTTTACTAGTTAAGGTTTGACATCAATGGACATATAAAATTGTTTTAATTGTAGTTTTCAACAATCTCCCTCTTTGGCATTGATGGAAAACACATGCAAACAACACATGCAAGGTTACCAATAATACAAAAAGTATGTTTTGTATACAAATTTTCATTAATGTCCTTAGCTTCATTAGGATTCTCTCTAATATAAATATTTCTTCCTCTTGGATAGATTTCTCTCTATAGATTAAAACTCTCATAGGTTTCTCCATCAATGGTATATCTCCCTCTTTTTTTTCTTAATATCTTCCTTGTACATTTCTCTCATAGTATATCTCCCTGTTTGACAACAATGTGAAAGACATACATCTTCATCACGTAGATATTTCTGAGTAAGGTTTTTGAATTCTATGCTACCTCTGTCATCTTGCTTATGATTGATCAACATTTTTTTCTTTACACTTCACAACTTTAGGCAACTCCTAAAGTGTGACCACCTTTTTGCATCAATTTGTTAGATATTCTAGGTAATACATTTGATGCAACCACACCATGTGATCTTAGTTAGCGTGAGCTAAGGGAATAACCCCTAATTTACCTCTCAGATACTCATGAGAATCCATAGGTAAATCCTTAGTAAATATATCTGCCAACTATTCTTTTGTATTTACATATTCAAGTCTTACTTCTTTGTCTTGTACCAGATCTCTCAAGTAATGATACTTGTTAGCTATATGGTTGGTAACTGGATGCATCAAAATGTTCTTTGAATATTAATAGCACTAGTGTTCTCACAAAAAATAACATCCGGTTCAGTGATCTCTTGCTCCCTACCTTTCAACAATTGCTTCATCCACACTATGTTTGAACAATTCACTACTGCTGCAACCTATTCAGGATCTATTGTATATTGATAAATATAGTTATGTTTCTTACTTGTCCAAGAGACTAATATCTTTCCTAGAAATAATGCACCACCACTTGTACTCTCTCTCATCAAGATTACCTGCCCAATCCGCACCTGTATAAACTTTCAGTTCAACCTTCTCATTCTTTTCGTAATATAATTCATAGTCCTATGTTCCTTTCAGATATCTCAGAATCCTTTTCACTATCGTCATATGACTCTCTTTAGGATTTGCAAAAAATCTTGCAACAATCCCAACTGCTAATGCAATATCTAGTCTAGAATGAACAACATATTGTATCTTTCCAATCATTGATCTATATAGGGTTTGATTGACTTGAGTTGTCTCATCAGTCTTTGATAGTTGTTTTCCAGTAGCCATAGGTGTACTTACATGACTAGAATCCTACATGCCCAAGGTTTTCAGTACCTCCTTGATATATTTAGATTGAGTAATTTAGATACCTTTCTTCATCTGATATACTTGCAATTCCTCTACGACGGATGTAGTTTCAAAAAGGGTAGTTGAATCCTTTTTTTTTTTGACATATCTTTTGGGGTCTTGAAACATTATCCTCAAAAACCTTGATCCCTATTATTATTAGAATGCTTAGTAAAATAGGCCTAAAAGAGAATTATTTTCTTGTTGGATCAAATGGACTTTTTAGTTACCTTGTAAGGATCCTAAATTTATTGTTTATGAATACTAAAATCCTAGGCCACTCTCTACATTGAGGTGTGAAATAAAAGTGCACAATTCATTCTTGAAGGTAGAGTTCTTGAACGGTATTTGGACACACTAGAAAATGTGACCAGTGTGTTGATTCCATGGTAAAAGGAGTTGAATAAATTTAAAAGAGGGAAAAGATCCTTGTGTTTGTTTGAATAGGTACTAAAGAAGCCTTGAAGGGATAGTCCTAGTTGTGGAGATAAGGCTAGTATGTTGAAGAATATATGGTTGGGTTATTAATCAACCATCTTGCTGCCCACGCTACATCACTAAGTTTACTATTCATCATTTTACCTCTTTGGAAATCAATTCACATGAAAACATAGTTTGTACTCTATTACAAAGAAGTAAATCTCTGAGTTATAATAACCATCCATCTTACTCATATATGATAGGTTACAAATCCCCTCTCAAGTCTATGTTTATCCCTTCTTCTTGATAATGCTAGTAATACATGATTAAAGTTTATTTCCTCCTACTATTACTAGTGTTTTCTGAGATAATATTCCTATGGTAAGATCGATGACCAGATCAATATCTACCCTCTTTAGTTCTACTAGGAAATTTTGGTGCAAATTGCATTCCTTTGGAAATTTGCCTACACATTTAGGAACAAAGACTCTGATACCAAATGATGGAGATGATTCCCTAATCCAAACAAATGTATATTTTACTTCCCTCAAAAAATAGGAAGTTAAATTCAAATTCCAAAACAAGTTGAATGTTAGTAGATTAAGATGTAAAAGATGAAGATAAATCTAATAAGAAGCAGAACAAAACATATGAAAATGTATTCTCAACAGTAAGTGGTACAGGAGAACCTCTTTCATAGGGTACCCTATTGGGATTCCATTAGGGTACATGAGATGTTACTTTAGTCTCTCAGGTGTTTTGGGTCCATTGGACCATTACATTGTAATAAAAGCACCAATTATGAGACCGGTTGACACAAGGTGTGTTTATAAGCCTTGGCATCAATACAAGTCAAAGGGGTAAAATATTGTGGATTTTAATGTTTTAGTATGTCTTACATTTTTTTAGGTTGGTATGAACCTAATCAAAGTCTCAGGAAGTAGATTCATCAAGAAATGCAAAAGGTTGTCAAAGTTGCAAAAGTTACTTGACAAGTTTTGCAACTTTTCTTGAAAATTTCTCAAAACATTTGTACAACTTCTCCAACGGTCTTATAAGTTTGAAAAATGGTTATGGACATTTGATTGGGTCTATATATATCCATATTGGTTGAATTCACATAGAGATATGCATGTATGTATATTTTGGTTACAATTTGGAGTAATAAAATTTATGTCTTCCTGAAAACTATCTCACGTTTCCATATTGTATGGTTGTGTTGTGATTGGTAAGGTGTTGAATTTTGATTTAGTTGGATTTCTAGTGAAATTGGTCTCATCTAATTTGGTGAAATTTTTTTGGAGACACAAATTGTTTTGTCCAGACTGGTCTAGGAAACGCTCATTAGCATCTATCAAAGATGTGCCTCTAACTTGCAATTACTCTGTAGGATTCTCATGGCCCTTGGTTAAATGTATGTATGGGTAGGTTACTTTAATAATCTAGGAGGTCAGGACAAGAGGAGTCAGTTTACCATTTTTTCCACCAAGCCCTACACCAAGAAAGCCTCAAGTGTTTGGTAATTATTTAATACAAAGTTGTGCACGATATAACCTAAGAAGTGGATAGACCCAATTTGGTATTGTATTAAGTGTCCCTGGGTTTAATACAACCTTTTCAAGGTGTGTTTTGGTTCTTTAAATCTACTTGTGGATACTTGTCTTTTAAATCAAATCTAATCAGGCCTATTAGGCCTCTGACCACATCATGTATTTTGGGGAACAAAATGACAGTTAGGATCTGAGTCCTCTATTTTGGATGTATCTTAAAAAGGGTATTTTAATCCATAATTTTTTTGACAGGTCTTTTGGGATCTTGAAAAGTTATCCTCAAAAAAATCGATCCCTAGTACTACTAGAATGCCTAGTTAATTAGGCCTATGAGAGTATTTTTTCTTGTTAGATCAAATGGACTTTGTAGTGACCTTTTAACGACCCTAACTTGATTGTTTTTGAATATTAAAACCCTAGGATTCTCGCTACATTGAAGTGTGAAAGAAAAGTGCATAAGTCATGGTTAAAGGAAGAGATCTTGAAGAGTCTTTGGACATGAAGACTGGACACACTAGAAAATATGATTAGTGTGTTGATTCCATGGTAAAATGAGTTGAAGAAACTTAAAACAAGGAAAATATTATTGTGTTTGTTTGAATAGGTACTAAAGAATCCATGAAGGGATAGTCCAGTTGTGGAGATAAGGCTAGTAGATTGAAGAATTTATGGTTGGGTTATTAATCAGCCATCTTGCTAGCCACTTTGCATCATACTAGTAGTAGAGTAGTAATGGTCATTGGGAAAAGAGTAGAAATATATGTTAGCAGAGGAAAGTGAAGGAGAGCCTAGGACAATGCCTCTGAAGGGGATGAATGTAGAGATTGCTAGAAGACTTGAAGATATGGAGGAGAAGAATAGGGCCTTCAAATAGAAGGTCAAGAATTTAAGAGGAAAGGGGAAGAGAGATAAAGTTTACTCTAAAGATGAAGAAGGGGAAGGGTGGGAGAACCCTTGGAAAGATAGAGAGGAAGTTCCTGTAGATCAGAGACATTTCATAGATGCCCTAAATATATTTGGAAAGAAATAAAATAAAGTAGATATCGATGTCCTCATGGAGAAGAATGGTATCAGATTTCAAGAAGCAATTTGTTCCTGATGACTATAAGTTCCTAATGCATACGAAGTTGTAGAACTTCAGTCAGAAATAATTAGATGTAAGTACCTACACAGAAGAGTTTTACAAATTGACTCTTAGGGAAAGACAACAAGAAGATGAGAAACAAAAGGTGGCCAGGTATCTCAATGGCCTAAACTATAGTATACATGATGAAATAAGTCTTTTTAGAATAGGAACATTGCATAAATGCTTCCAAATGGCACTAAGGGTAGAAGAGAGACAAAGAAGGAAATGAGAGTAGAAAAGCAGAGGAAAAGGGGAAAGAAACTTTAGAGGAAAGTGTAACTTTGGAGTTAGAGGACCATATCCTAAACCACAAGGAGAAACAATTCACCAAGATCATGAAGGAGAGTCAAGCTAGAGAGGATGCTTTAGAGGCATAAGACCAAATGGTAGGGGAACATTTGGTTGAAGAAGTTTGAGTGTCTTCACTAGTAGGTTCTATAATTGTAATCAAATTGGTCATCCCGCACATAGGTGCCTAGAGAAGCAAGAGTCTAGTAGCCATGGATAGGATATAAGGGTCCAATTGATGCAAGAAGACATTTGAATTGTGGCATGATGCTCAAGACTTTCAAACCCTAAACAAGGAGAATTCCTAATGCTAATGAGAACACTTCTGAAGATACCTACCACTAAGGAACCACCCAAAAGGAGATCTCTATTTAGAACCACCTGCAATGTTATTGGGAAGGTATGAAAATTCATAGTAGACTTTGTCTCTTCTAATTATTTTGGATCAATAGAAAATGGTAAATAAATTTAATTTGTAGAAAATATGACTCCCTTACCCATAGAAGGTGTCCTTCTTGAATAAATGGCAACAAACTTTTATAAATGAACAAGTGTGTGTAGAATTTCAAATAGGGGAGTATAGGGTTAAATTTCTATGTGATATGGTTGACATGGATGCTTTCCATATGCTATTAGGAAGACCCTAGAAATATTATGTAGATGCCCAACATGACGGGAAAATAAATATTTATTCTATAATCAAGGATGGTGTGAACTTTACAAAGACCCATGTCCCTACTGATGGTAAAGACAAATATGTTGTGACTAGTGTGATATTAGTTGATGAGAAATAATTTATGGAGACTCTCAAGGAAAAATAAAATCCTTGATTTTATCTTGTTATGAAGCCCAAAGGAAAACCATATTCAAAACCCAAAAAAGAAGGGTTGGTCCAATGGAAGTCCAAGACTTGTTGGATGAGTATGATGGTATAATTGTAAGAAGTAATCCAGTATATTTGCATCCTATCAGAGATATCAGTCACCACATATACCAAGTCAAAGGGGTAAAATATTGTAGAATATGATTTTTTATTGTGTCTTAGGTTTTTTTAGGCTGTTATGAACCTAATCAAAGTCTTAGGAAGTAGAATCATCAAGAAATGCAAAAGGTTGTCAAAGTTGCTAAAGTTGCTTGACAACTTTTGCAACTTTTCTTGAAAAGTTGTCAAAACATTCGTAAAACTTATCCAATGGTCCTCTAAGTTTGGAAAGTGATTATGAAATTTATATTGGCTCTATATATACCCATATTGGTCAAATGAACAGAGAGATATACATGTATCCAGATTTTAGTGGCAAATTGAAGTAATAAAATTTCTATCTTCCTGAAAACTGTAACTTTTTTGTACTATATGGTTGTGTTGTGATTGGAAAGGTGTTGAATATTTTATGGTTGGATTTTATATTTATTTGGGTGTATAATTCAATTGGTATGACCTAATTTGTTAAATTTTTGTGGGAGATTCAAATTTTTTTGTCGAGATTCGTCTCAGAAACCCTCATTAGGGTTTGTTGGAGATGTACCCCTAACTTGCAATTATACTGTAGGATTCTTATGGACCTTTGTGAAATGAAATTAGGGGTAGTTTAAATTAAGAATCTAGGATGATATGATAGAAGATTCAATTTACCATTTTTTCCACCAAGCCCTAGACAAAGTAAGCCCCATGTGCTTGATCACAATTTAACTCAAAATTGTGCATAGTATAACCTAGGGAGTGGTTAGACCCAATTTGGTACTGGATGAAGTGTCCATGGGTCTAACAAGACATGTTGAAGGATTTTTTTTGGTTCTTTAAATCCACTAGTGCATTGTGTCTCATAAATTAGACCTAATTAGGCCTTTTAGGTCTCTGACCACAACTTGTGTTTTGGGGAATAGAAGAAGAGTTAGGATGTCATTCTTCTATGGTGGATGTAGTTTCAAAAAGTGTATTTGAATCCATAATTTTGTTGATAGGTCTTTTGGGGTCTTGAAAATTTATCATCTGTATCATCTTAAAATGGAAGCACTTTCATGTTAAGAGTGTTTATCCCTCCTTAGGGGACATTTTTGACCTCTACCATATCACCATCATGTTTCTGCATCATCTCATGCTTATGTGCTAGTTCAGGACCCTAATTGGGCCTCTCCGGGCACCTCCTACCCCACCTAGCATATTTTCCAAGGGTTCTGGCCCTCTGGGTTAGGGTCAACCTTGACCCTGACCTAGGTCCCCCTTTCAAATCAGGAAACTTGTCGGTTGTCGGGGCTCATCAAAAATTCAGTTTTCCCGCTTTCAAGTCGGCTGTTTCAGGTTCTGAAGTGTTGATTCCTAAATTTTATTTAATATAGGTCCTTTTCTAGGGGCATGGGTTTCATTAGAATTTAATTATCCTATGTAGGCCTCCTTATAATATTGTGCCCTAATTTCATATAAAAGGAAGCATTTCTCTCTCATTTTCTCTAAGCCTTCTAAGTGCAAAAAGCTCTAGTCAAGATTTTGTCAAGAAGCAAAAAGGTTCTACATATCTCCAAGCTTTCAAGGTGTTCAAGTCTTCCCCTCAAGCATTCAAGTTCTGCATTGAAGATCAAGGATTCAAGCTTTCAAGCCTTTGAAGGGATTAGGTGCAAACATTCAACATTTATCATTCAAACCCCAGATCTAACCATCATGGTGGTGTGATCTTCCTTCAAGATCCTTTGTGCATCCTCAAGACTCTTTCATCATCTCTTAAAAGTGGATTTCAAGCATACAATCATGGAGGTTTATGGTTCATATTGAGTTCATGCTTTCATACTTGCACACATTTGAATTTCAATTATATATCTATTGAATATCATAGCTTCATTGTTAGATTCAATTCTACTACTTTCTAGCATTCTGTACTTTATTGATTTCAAGGTTAATTCCTAAATCGGGGTTTGACTAAGGAAAACCCCTCTCCCCCCCAAAAAACAACCTCCTTTTTCTTGCAGGTATAGGTATAGAACAATTGATTTGAGACCAGATCTGGATACCCTTTTCGGCAAACTTTTGAGATCTGCAAACAGAGTCACCTTCAGATCTGTACAAGTTAGGGTCGACATTATTGGATCAAGGTTGACATTTGTGGGTCAAGGTCAACAGTTTTCATAAGACAATATCAGAATGGAAAAATATTTCTGGGTTCTTTTTATCTCTGCGTTCTAGTTTGGGATCAACTATCAGCTTTTCTAGAAACTCAATACAGACCTCATAAAATAGCATTCTTTGATCTGCAATATTTCAAGGTTAGTGCATTTCTCCTATCTCTTCAATTACTATCATATATCATTTCTGTGCATATAATTAATAGAATTTAAGGTATCTCCTTTGTTATTCTCCCTTCCAAATAGTTGATTCATTTGTGCATTAACCCTTCTTTGGGGTTGATCAATTTGGATCTCCCATTTGTGCATTTGAGGACAAAAAAGGAACATCTTATCTTCTCCTTCATCACAATTGCAATACTTAATCAATATAATTCAATTAGGGTTAAGGAATTCAATACATTCTAGGAAACTTAAAGAACAATTTACACATCAACACTTTATATTTCAAGATAATCAATTCAAAATCAATCTATAAATCAAATCAATCATTTTTTACCTTATCATAATCATATCTTACATTTTAGTAACATAATCAAAATCAAACCCTTATTTCTTATGTTACATCGTCAAAAAATGGATCCCTAGTACTATTAGAATGCCTGGTCAATTAGGCCTAAAAGAGAAGTTTTTTTTGTGGGATCAAATGGAGTTTATAGTGCCCTTGTAAGGAACCTAAATTTTTTGTTTGCGACTATTAAAATTCTAGGCCACTCCCTATAGTGAAGTGTGAAAGGAAAGTACACAATTTAATCTCGAAGTAAGAGATCTTGAAGGGTCTTTGGAAATGAAGATTTGGACACACTAGAAAATTTGATTAGTATGTTGATTCCATGATAAAAGGAGTTGAAGAAAATTAAAAGAAGGAAAAGATCCTTGTTTTTTTTGAAGAGGTACTAAAGAAGCCTTGAAGGGATATTTCTAGTTGTGGAGATAAGGCTACTAGGTTGAAGAATTTATGGTTGGGTTATTAATCAACCATTTTGATACCCACTCTGCATTAGTAAGTCGACTATTTATCATTTAACCTCTCAGGTAATTAATGCACATAAAAACATAGTTTATACGCTATTAGAGAGAAGTAAAACTCTAAGTGACAATAACCATCCATATTACTCATCAATGATAGGCTATAAATGTCCTCTCAAGCCTATGTTTCTCCCTTCTACTTGATAACACGAGTAAGACATAATTAAAGTCGATGTCCTCCTACTATTACTAGTGTTTTCCAAATAATATTCCTATGGTAAGATCGATGACCAGCTCAATATCTACGCTCTTCAGTTCTACCAGGCAATTTTATATTTTCCCCTGTTGACAAATATATTCTCCAAGTAGTGCTAAGCTTTCTAAAGAAGATCTTCTGGTACACTCTATATTTTAGCTTTCAAGGAGTCAACCCGTTGGTTCCAACTATTGATCCATCCTTTTTTGGCCATCATATCTACTCTTATGTCTCCCACTTCTCTGCTTCCAAAAACTATCCAACCACCTTTCCTCCAAAAAAAATCTTCTCATTAAATCAATCAACATATAAGTTGGGAACCATTGAACTTATAATTAATAGACAAGTAACCATCTAAGGCAATGGTCATTTTATTTCTCCACATCCTTGTTGAATTCCTATCATTACATTATTGGGAACAATAGCTAACTGATACACTCCAAAAAAAGGCTAGAACTAATAGAAATTAAAAACATTGTATAAAGAAAACCAAAATTTCAACAAAATTAAGAATATGCATGATGCTCCTACATCATATATACACATGAGGAAACACATAGTTGAGTAGAAATAGACAATAGTTTAGAAAAATCTATTGAATGATAATTATATCAATATTACAATGATGGTTAGAGATTCAATATTATGCCAATGCATTGAACAAAATATTTAATCACTATATTTTTATTATATTATCTTTAAATACATCAATAACATAGGATAGGAATATTTTTATATTAAATATATTATTATTCATTATCAATCTTTTCAAAAAGGAATTTCCTTTGATTGCTTTCATTTCCTCTATTACATAAATGTGTGAATGGAAAAAAGTGTCCTTAAAAAATTATGAATAGATAATTATTTAAATTCATACTCTCCTTTGAGGAGGGTAACTCTATGAATCATATTCAAAATAGAAAGGTAAAAGTAACCTTCTAGAATTTAGAAGTTTCAACTATGATCCACAATTTTTACTAGGTTTTATAAATATTTCATGTATGTTAACGGCAAATTAATAGGACATAGATTAATTATTGTTGTATAAATTATGTCTAAGGTTTGGTGCTACTTCAATCATTGGATAGTTAACACCAATAGTTTCTTCTGCACGATCAATGTTCTACATGATCAATAGAACTATTAAGAAACTTGTTCACAAAGTTGTCAATTTCTCTATAAAATATATTTGATTATGTAAGCGAAGGTGATATTGGGGGTTACTAATGGTCTTGTAATTCTAGTTATTTCTAAGATGGTTGTTGTTTCTTGGGATTCATGATTTAAAATATTTTTTATGGGATTAGGGGCATTTCCCTACTAATATAATAAAAATAATTGAATAAAATCATCACCCAATAAGATGTTACCATGAAGAAAGGTGTGAGCAGTGAAGTAGTGTAGAAAAATGCCTAGCTACTAAAGATAAGGTTCCTCTAGATAAAGCACCTACATGGAAGACTTAGAGGATGAAGATGGATCTGACCCTACTAAGGATGCTTATTTCCTCCTAGACATCATATTGGAAGAATACATTCCTTCAATTTTAATTCATGAGGATGGCTATCTATGACTTTCATTTTTGCCATAACAATCTTTCAGAAATTGATCTAATGAGGAGCTTAAAGACATTGCTTTTTATTTTAAAAAGCATGCAAAACTGGGGGCTGACCTGAATAGATAAAACCAACATGAGGAGTGCTGACAACCAGCAAAGCACACACACAACAAACCCTCAGCCTATGCTACTTTTAAAAACCAAAAACCAAGAAAGAAAATCAATAGGCCCCAGCTCCAACACGGATCTGGTAACCAGCCTGGAAGTCCTAACAGGCCCCAACCTCACCATGAGGTTGGTAACCAGCCTGTGGTAGTAAGTAATGGTAAAGTTAGCGTTAACAGTAACAAACAACATATTATAAAAACTTGAGATTAACCAAAGATCTAACAGGCCCACATCGCCCAACCGAAGAGTCCAGGCAAACAAGTTAACCATAAACAAAGGAAAAGGAAGCTACTTGGGGTTACCTTCCCCGCCTTTCAAAAAGAGCTTAAGCCAGTCATCTGTGAGGAACTGGTACAGTTATTCATCCTTTTTCTCACCTCCTGGGTTTGTTTTCTCCATATGAAGGAGTTGGAGCATAGTGGCAGTCACATGCATGACCTTCACAACAAAGTCCACAATCCTATTAAAGCTTTCCCTGAGATTTTTAATTTCCACCCTCATTTCCTTTAGCTCCACCTTAGGGTCAGAAAGCAATAGGGGATCCTAAGGACCAACACTAACAAGGGGAGTGTCACTCACAGCATCAAGCATTTTCTCCTCTATTTTTTTGGAGTCCTCCGGGGTAACCTTCATAACCACCTGGGGGCTAGGGGATTGTGAAGTTAGGAGCGACAAGTTCACTTTCATCTCCTCAAAGAGTTTTTTCTTTGGAAAGGTCAAAGGTAGGGAGACAAAAACTGGCAGAGACATGAGAGTCATGACTTTTCACAGAACCATCCACAATAGATCTTTTCTTCTTTTTTTCTGTTTCTTTCTCCTCAACCTTAACTTTCTTCCCCACTTTAGCTTTCCCCCTGGTGACCTACTTGATATCTTCTTCCTCCTCTGAATCTTCTTCCCCTTCATCCTCATTAGTGCACCTCTTTCTCACAGATTTTTTCTTGTATCTGGTTTTGGTAGTGATTCTGTTAGATCTCCGTCTACTATCATTCTCCTCCTCCTCACCTTTAGATTCAATGGTGATTTGGTCAGCGTCGGCCAAACTGAACTTATTCTTCTTGGAAACAGGGGTTTTGGAAGAAGTCATGGGGGTTAGAAAGAGTGACTTGAAGCTCATTAGGATTCTCAGGATACAACATAAAGTTATGGAGAGAAACAGTCCTAGGCGGGTAGAGGACTAAATGGAAATTGTAAAAGCATAGTATTAAACCCTGATGGAGAATACAATAATTCTGCCGAGATTTCATTTTTTGTCTGACTTCCAAAATAGAAGCTTCCATTGAATGGAGAAGAAAAAATAGAAAGGAGATGGAATCATTGTACCTAAAGTGGTTAAGGAGAGGGAAATGGTAGTTGTCACAGGTGCCGAAGTGGCCTTCCAGAGTGATATACTTCATCAAAATGAGGCACATTTCATTCCATGGGTCGGGCAACATCATTCTGTTGAATCCTCCCCTAAAACATTCAGGAATCTCCATTTTTTTGAAGAATCTTTTCATATGGGTGTCATCTCAGCTTTTGGTGATCTTGTTCCATTTTCTCCCCTCTGTGGAGAGACCTGTGGCATGTGCAATAACCTCCTTATTAATCTCAAAATTTATTCCATTTATCATGACTTTGCGCTCATCCCAAGTTTTTACCAACTGTAGAGAGACCAGTTCATCACTGCCGCCCATAGCCTTCATGAACGAGAAGAAATCGCCCTCCTTAAGGTAGTTCAGAATGCATGAATTTTTGATTAATTCATCCTCAATCCTAGCGGGTGCCACCCGCACCATATCCCCGCCCATCTCCAAGCTGTATTCAGGAAAGTCTTCCTCCTTGGTCTCAACCGACATCCCACCTTTCCCTCCTTTGTTTAGCACAACCCTCACCAGAGCAGAGCCAGCAACCCAACAAATGTAGCAATTTTTTCTCCAGACGAAAAACCAGGTGGTTTTAATGTCCGCCTTCTCACAAAGTTGGCCTGTACTATTCACGTGGTTGGCCAAGATAAATGAATAAGCTTTGCATGTCGATAAATGATAATTCCATAAAGGCTTGAGGTAACGATTAATCACATCAGTCATATCATTCTGTCCCTTGCACGTGTTACGCTCCACATCTTATTTTAATTTGAAAAAGCTCGTACTCTTTCTAAAAATGACATTGATAGCCCGTCTTTCCAGCTGGCAATAATTAATATAACCAATTTCCGTATCTCTTTTAAAATTTGAAATGATGCGGCACTTCGTGAACTTGCCCGCCATCTTTCTCGACCAATCAAAATTAGCCTCGTTATTCATCATTAAATTTGCTTTCTTTTTCCACAAAGCAAAATAAAGACATTGTTGCAGTGCTAGATGCCTCATTTTTGGAGGATCTTTTGTTAGGAGGGAACACATTTTAGAATGATTGGCCTTTCCATACTGGTTTCTTAGTCTCGTTTATATATTTAATTGTGTATTTCCCTAAGAAAATCAGTCTTGAAAGTGAGTTTAAAAGTAAGCCTCTTGTAATAATTTTATATGTTGTGAGATATTTTCCCTGTAGTTTTTGCCTCTTTGAAATTTCCACATAAATCTAGTGTTCCCTTATGAAATTGTCCTAATTTTTTTATCTTTCTTTTTTGCTAATTAAATTAGCATGTTTTATAATTAAAATAAAATTTTAAGATTATTAGAGATTGATTTGCCCTTATCTCATACTCTATGTGTGTTCAACAACTTTAGCATATTAAAAGCTTAAAAAAACCCTATAACATTCACGAAGTTCATCATTCTCAACATCCTCATTACAAGTGTTAGGGGCTTCTAAAAAAGGAACAAGTATGTTCTTCTAATAATATTTCTAAAAAAACGCTATAAGTGATTGTAAGAGTAGCAATAAGAATTAAAGAAAATGCATCCATACCTAGATCCATGAGTTTCCCATGTAGAGAGAGCAAGAAGCGCCACGATAGTGTAAACCCAAAGTTCTTAACAAAAAAACCCTATAACATTTACGAAGTTCATCATTCCCAACATCCTCATTACAAGTGTTAGGGGCTTCAAAAAAAACGAGAAGTATGTCCTTCTACTAAGGTTTCTCAAAAATCCTATAAGTGATGGTAGGAGTAGTAATAAGAATTAAAGAAAATGCATCCAGACCTAGCTCCATGAGTTTCCCATGTAGAGAGAGCAAGAAGCCCCTCTAGTTTGTTGTGTTACCTACGAAATTGAGAAACTTTCTTTATACATCTTTCCATAACTCCAAGAGTTACTCCTCTCATCACTCATGTATGATTCTTGCAGTTGAAGGACATTACGCTATGTCTTTAGTCATTATGCTATGAGGGAAGTATCATTATCTTCTGCAAAAGAGTTAGAGCATTCAATAGCTATCCGTCAAGTCTCATCTTCACAATCCCCTTCCTTCATTTTGTCGTCACTCCTACTTTGTGCAAGATTTAAAAATTCTATCCTATGCCTCCATGAATTTATATTGCAACAAACTACTCCATTTTATACTGTTATTTTTCGTATCAACTTAACCAGGTGAAAACTTTTCCTCTCCCCTGATTTCTCCATTTCTCCATCTTACTGCGTCTGATTCGGAATGGAATTCTATTTCAGTCAGAAGCTTTAGAGATAAGTTTCACTTTCAAAAGCGGTTGCAGACACTATTAAAAGGCTCTAAATCTAAAGGTCGATCCTGCTTCTCAAGCAAATGATTTTCTGACACTTATCCATGACATAAGTTATTTATAAACATAATATGGATAACTAATCTTATAGCAAAATTTGTATTGCTTTAAATCTTCACTTCCACGTGATGCTCTCTTCAAATAAATAACATAAGCATTTTGCATCTGTAAGGGCCCGTTTGGTTGGGGAATTGGAAAATGAAACAAATCATGGTTATCTATAGCCTGGTTATGCAAACCCTGGTTTTCATTTTTTGGGACTGTTTGGTTGCCCTGGAATATGGATTTGTAAATCCACATTCTCTGTTTGGTTGTCAAACTGAAAATAGGAATTGGAATTTGTGAAATTCTCATTCTTTGTTTTGTTGGACATTTTCGAATTGGGATTGGAATGCATATCTCCATATTCTCTGTTTGGTTCTGCACTTCGAATCAGAATTGGAGTTTGGGTCTCCATATTCTTCGTTTGGTTGTTCATTTTGAATTGGAGTTGGAATATGACACCAAATTTTTTTAATATTTTT
>MU224931.1:3950900-3964398 GCA_018584345.1 Thuja plicata
GTCTCTTTGTAATCTATGCCTCCTTTCTGAGTGAAACCTTTGGCCACGAGTCTAGCTTTATGTCATTCAATATTGCCCTTAGTGTCGCGCTTGGTCTTAAAGACCCATTTGCAACCAACTTTCTTGTCTCCTTTGGGCAATTCAACAAGATCCCAGACTCCATTCCGTTCCATTGATTTCAGTTCATCATTCATGGCATCAATCCATTTAGTAGAATCATTACTTTCTATGGCTTGTGAAAATGAAACCGGAACCTTACATGTCCCTGCTTCTTGTAGATAAACCACATAATCATCTGAAATAATAGACCTCCTTTCCCTTTGAGATCTTCTTAATGTGACTACCTGTGGTTCTTCTACTATTGGTTTGTTGATGACAGTCTGATTATAAAGTGGGGGTTCATTAATTTGTTGTTCGTTGATGATAGTCTCATTGTTGTTGTCAGGTTGTTCAACAATGGTAGGAACAACAATTTCCTTTGAAGCCATAGATACAGGGTCTTGTACCCTGACTTCTTGGATGACTGCACATTGTGATTTATCACTCCCACTAACATCTCCATTTTCAATGAACCTAGCATTACCAGTTTCTACAATTCTCGTATTGTGGTGAGGACAGTAAAACTGATACCCTTTGGATTTTTCAGGGTAACCAACAAAGTAACCACTGATCATTCTAAAATCAAATTTATTCTCATAGGGATTATACACTCTAACCTCCGCTGGAAAACCCAAAACATGCATGTGTCTCAAACTCGGCTTCCTTCCTGTCCACAATTCAAAAGGGGTCTTTGGAATTGACTTACTAGGAACTCGATTTAATAAGTATACAACAGTCTTAAGAGCATGCATCCACAATGACATGGGTAATTTGAAATTACTTAACATACTCCTAACCATATCCAGTAGAGTATGATTACGCCTTTCAGCTACACCATTTTGTTGTGGCGTCCCAGGCATAGTATACTATGCACATATGTCGTGCTTCTCAAGGAGTTTAGCAAACAAGCCAGGGCACTGCCCTGTTTCATCATACTTTCCATACTATTCCCCACCTCTATTAGACCTAATGATTTTCACCTTTCTGTCTAGTTTCCTTTCAACCTCAGTAATGTATACCTCAAGAGCATCCACGGACTGAGATTTTTCATGCAGCAAATAGACATAACCATAACGTGAAAAATCATCTATAAAGGTGATAAAAAACTTCTCTCCACCAAAAGATGGATTGTCAAAAGTCCCACAAATGTCTGTATGAATAATTTCAAGAAGTTCTATACTACGTGTGGCACCTTTCTTGGTGTGTTTGGTTTTTTTTCCCTTAATACAATCCACACATACCCCAAAATTAGAAAAATCTAGGTTTAAGAGAATCCCATCTTTTACTAATCTCAGTAATCGGTCTCTAGAAATATGTCCCAGCCATTTATGCCACAAGTATGAGGAATATTTATTAATGAGACTAGGTTTAGTACCAATATTATGATGCATGATAAGAATAGTTTCAGCAAAATGATTATCAAGTTTTAATTTGTACAAACCATCACAAAGAATGCCCGAACCAATAAAAGAGGTATTCTTAAACAAACTAAAACTTTCATTCTCAAATTTAAAAGAGTATCCACCAATGTCAATTTTAGACAAGGAAATTAAATTCTTGGAAATAGAAGGAACATAAAGAGTCTAAAAAAGATCCAAATGATAACCAGAATATAGAGATAAACGATAGGTCCCAATGGCTTCAACTGGAGCTTTAACCCGATTTCCCATGAACAGAAAATTTTCATTTGGATGTGTGGTCTGGGTTGTAAGGAATCCCTGCATCATAGTTGAGACATGAGTAGTAGCCCCAGAATCAATCCACCAAATGTTCAAAGGAACTTTAGTTAGGTTTGATTCGAAACAAATAGAAACTAAATTCATACCTTTCTTTTTGAACCATTCCCTACGTTTCTAATAGTCTTTCTGATAGTGTCCCAACTTTTTACAGAAGTGACACTTATCACTGTTCATGTCCTTCTTATAGGCCTGAGAACCTTGATCCGCATAAACTTAAGGCTCAATTTGTTTGATCTTTCCCATGCTTTCAATATATTCTTTTCTTTCGTACTGCTTTTATCAGTAATAGCAGCCAGTTGCTCTGTTTCAAGAGTTGCATCAAGATCCAGAACACCGAGGTGAAACTGAATCCGTTCTCTCCAATCTGAGAAATTCATTCCAATCAAGATCAAAATAGAAGAGGCATGCCAATGTAGTGAAACAGGAAACTGACATGCAACCAAAAATACATGTTCACAACATTAATTTTAAGAGTTATAATTAAAATAACCAACATAAAAAAAAACACATGGTTTAATAATAAATAGTATTACCATGACCTACCTTTGGGTTAATCTTATGGTAAACTATTAACCATTATGGTGATTCCCTTTCACCTAATAGAACTAATTGATATATTCTAATGATTAAATAATTGCAATTTGCAAAATCATTAATTTTTTAAACACGGGGAAATAAGTATTAAAAACTTCAATAATTTAATGATCTCAAATCAATATAATGATTTTGCATATACATTAAATCAACAAACAAAAATAGTCAATACAGCAAAATTATTATGTAGGCAACCATGTATTAAACCAAATCATGATTTTATGTTTATAGCATACATAAAAAAAATTTGATCCAATAAAATGTATAAATCATCATCAACTATAATGGAAAAACATGAGAGTTCTCAACAAGGCTCTGATACCACATGTTAAAATTTTAAATGGAATCTGCTATAATTTCAAGACCTGGAACTTTCATGATTTTACCAAATGTATCATAATGCAAAAAAAACAAATAATCATTAATTACTTACCTGAGTTGATTTGTGCTAAAATCTGGAAGATGACTGATGCAACAATCTTTATTACTCCAATATAGTGCAGCACCCTTTTTTGCTCCAAGATGCTTTTTTCTTTCTTTTGCAAGGTAAAAGAGGGTTTCTCTCTCTTACCCTTTACCTATACATTTTTCAGTTTTTCTCATTCGACATTTGATGGTATTCTGAAAAAACTTTTATGGGTGGAGAGAGGACCGGTTTTACCAAAACGGTTATACTCCACTTGTCCATCAAAGTAGGAGTCTTGGAAAAATACTACTCTAAAAATGATCAAATAAAAATTACACTAAATATGTGAAATCCCTTTTTAACAAACCGTAACTTCCTATCATACGTACCTCTTCATATGAGCCATTAAAATGAATTAATAAATTAGTCTTACATCAATAAATTAATCTTACACATTACACTATGTATAACTCTTTTACTCTCAGCGCCCTGTGTCTCTGGTAAATCTTTCTTTTTCGATCTTTCTTTATTCAAATATATTCAGTGTGTTTGCAGGATATGGAAAATTGCTAAAAATATACTTAATGAATATGAAATGGTTGCTAAAAACTTACACACAATCTTCCCCTAAAGCATAGCAGTAAAATTCATGAATTTTAAAAATTTGTTATCATTAAAGTAATCTAGTTTGAGTAAGGTTTGAATATATTACTACCGAGTCTACGCTGCTTTAACACTATCTAAGTTGCCAACCACATGATGAATCTACGAGGAAAAAATACAATGTCCCTTATAAAGGACTCTTGTCAATTAAGAAAGTTGTAATATCATTCATAAGTATAAAAGATAAAATAGAAGTCACGTTACTCATAATTGATCAAAAATAAGATATAATTTTTTTGTAAGAACCATTTAATAGTATCATAAATGTTAAACATATTCAATTTACAAAAAACATATCTTTATTTCAAGGTTTCACATATAGCTAATAATTATAAAGCAATAAGGATAACATCAAGGGTATAATGTTCTTTCAGATATATTAGAAGATATGACTTTCTTTAATTGATAAAAATCAACTTATCTAAAAATACAATAATATTGGAAAGGACACTAGGATGAAACAAGTTTAAAAATTATATTCTATTTTTAAAGTTTAGAATAAGAAAAAAATTAATTTATGTAATACTATAACATTGGAAAGGACAATAGAATGAAATAAGTTAAAAGAGTTATATTCTATTTTTGAAGTTTAAAGAAAGAAAGTAAGATTAATACGTTTAACAATCTTCTTATTGGCTTGAGATTGCCTCACAACTTTCATAAACTCTGCATCAAAATATTCCAAAATACTTTGAAAAAATTAGTAGGAAAACAATCATGCTCAAGATATATATCATTTTTCATTAAGAAACTAGCATCTCTTACTTTTCAATAGAATATTACTGTGAAATTAGCTTCGTAAGAAAATTATTCATATCAAAGTAGAAAATCAAACAAGAAGTATTCCCTGCGATGATCATTCCAGCTTGATTCTCTTCATGACTAAACATGTGTCATTACTTTCTGACATTACAAGCTTTTCTGGCAATTTCTCCTTATGATGGTTTGCCTTACCAGTGATGGATTTATAGATATCATCTTAGTGTATTTTGCAGGTAAATTCTATAGCATTTGTCTCATATCTTTAATGGCTTGAGAAGATCCATCCAGTTGTTAGGAAAGAAATAGTGCGGAAATGCTTTTCGAATGCCAAATTAATAGAGAAATGAGCAACTATATCTCAGAGATGTCCAAGACAATAAAATATGGAGTTACCAAACACAAAACACACAGAGAAAACACCAGATATAACGTGGGAAACCCTTTCGGGAAAAACCCACCACCCAACAAACCCTGGAGCAACTGTGTATTACAGTAAAAGGATTTACATACAATGCACTCCATATTGATACACACGCTCAAATTGCCTTACAATCAACTTGACATTCAACCACATATTCTTCATGAATCTTGCAGCCATTTATGCATACTGCAATTCATTACAAAATTTGGTAAAGAAATCATTACGAAAAAAATGATCTGCCAACCATTTTTCACACACAATAACCTGCGCAACTGGTCGTATGGTGATTTATCCCTTTGACACTTTTTCCTCCTTTTGGTCTTGTCATACCGTGACTTCTCCCTTCGACACTTTTTCCTCCGTGGGGTCTTGCCATACGGTGACTTCTCCCTTCGAAACTTTTTGCCCCGTCGGGTCTTGCCTTCACTATCAGCTACAACTTCACCATTGGTACTAGTTGCACACTATACAATATCAACACCTCACTGCTAGCACAAATGGACAGACACCGGGTAGACTCATCCATACGGTGAAATGTGTGAGCCGTACGGTCCACTGTGCATGTTGATAATGTCTCCACGTCTCGTATGGTGAACTCACTCGTACTCTAACCACCGTACGGTGAACTCACCCATATGGATGAGTAGTATGAGTCATTTCCAAAAATCTCCCACTTGACAAGGAATGTACTCATAACCAAAGATCGGTGAACATAGAGACTACAGAGAATCATGGACTCTAAAGCCCATCAATGTTGATATACCACTCGAACACAAAACCATCAAGAACAAAAATCTACCGTGAGCACCATTGAGATACTTACAGAATAGTCTCATCTCATTCATGGACATTCCCACCTTCTACCATGCCACTACCACTAGACACACATAGAATCTATCCATTGAGAAAACAATACAATTTGTCTCACAGAGAGCCATAAATATTTCTCCCAAAGCACAAAACCCTCGATCCAAAAGATATTTGAGTATATCAAAATTTTGTTAGAATCATAGCTGAAATAGCACCCACAATAAGTGCTAACACATCCAACTATACATACCTCTAAGGTATACCAACAAGGATTCCAAAACATCACCATATTTAACCTGTTACCTGCAGTCTCAAGCCTCAAGTGCAATACTTGTCACATACATGCCAAGAAGCTCCCACTGCACAGGTAATATTAATATGACATGAATCCATTTAACAACATAACATAGAAGTGCAACAAAAAATTTATAGTACCAAGAAAATTTGCAATACTGAGTAGCTGTAAAACTAAGAATCTGCAAGCACAACTTTCACAATGTATTTCTACAACACCCTTTATTTTGTCCTTCTGCACACACCTCTAAATGCTAACTGTATTAAGTACTTAACGGATGAGTGCATTTTTATTTTGAACTATTACTCTTTCCAACACATACATCTCTAGCCACAAGAGAACTTTAGCATCATCTATGTTTTCATGTATCTATGAGCACCTCTAACTAATCAACCCATGCCAAACTTCAAATGTAAGAACCACATCATTAAGTACCAAGAAACGGATCACTATACTCAAACTTTAAAAAACTAAACCAAGATCAATGTCAAAATTCCAACTGCAAAATCAGGAATCTATCATGACATCATGACCTGACACATCTCTTCCAAAGATATAACATGTTTAACATGAACATGTCATACAGTTGTATCATGTCAATACTCCAAAACTAGTATCGAGAGTAAACTATGACAAAAAAACAAAAGACACAATAACCTAGAAACACAATCAACACCTTTATCAAGAACTTTTTAAGCCCTTAAGATGTAACAATCCATGAACCAATGGTGAAATCATGTCACTGCCACTAACTCCCACTACACTATGGTACCGAGTTTCACATGGCATTGCGACAACCATTTTATGGTAGGAGATCAATTTAGCCAGTCATCATCTGATGATCGACTAGCCAAAGCAGTACTACAGTTATCTTCATCACTTTGAGAAAATTTAGAACTTGAAGAGTCATCCTTTCTTTTTATTTTTTTCTTCTTCTTCTCCTTGCAGTCCTTCTGAACATGACCAATCTACCTACAGTTCCAACACTTCACTTTGGACTTATTTCCAGAAGAGTTATACCTAGTGTTCTTGTACTCCCATTTTTCTCCATCCTTTGATCTTCCTGAAATAGAGAGAGCCTCTTTGGCCACTTCAAAAGTCTTCCTCCACATCTCCTCTGACAAAAGTGCAGCAACTACCTATTCCTTTTTTAACTGGATAATAGTACTTCTAATAGCCATCACCAAGTGGTCCCACGAATCAGGCAAGGAACACAACAAGAGCATACAATGTTCTTCCTCACCAATGGTTATACCAACAAATGTCAACTGTGTGATAACTATATTGAACGTATTCAGATGATCTACAACATATGTTCCTTCATCCATCTTCAAGGAGTACAATTTCTTTCTCAGGAAGAGTTTATTCACCAAAGACTTGCCCTGATAAATGTCTCATAACTTCTTCCACAAGGAATGCGCAGTTTTCTCTTCATGGACATTCAACAGAACACAATCTACCAAACTCAATCTTATGAGTCCTCTGGCTTTCTGGACCACTATATCCCAATCTTCGTGCTTCATGCATGTAGGCTTGGTAGCAGACATAGTAGTCCATAGATCTTAATCAACCAAAACATCTTCAATTTTAAGTTTCCACAACTCAAAATTTCTGCCATTGAACTTTTCAATGTCTATTCTTCTTGATGTACCAGCCATCTCAATATACAAAAAAAAAAAAATTGCAAACTCCCACTAAAAAAAAATGGCACAAAAAACCAAACCCTACCCGACAAGGATAGCACAACTGGCCAGGCTCTGATACCACTTGTTAGGAAAGCAATAGTGTGGAAATGCTTTCTGAATGCCAAATTAATAGAGAAATAAGCAACTATATCTCAAAGATGTGTAAGAGAATAAAATATGGAATTAATAGAAACAAAACACAGAGAAAACACCAGATATAACATGGGAAACCCTTTTGGGAACAAACCCACCACCGAACAAACCCTTGAGAAACTTTATATTACAGTAAAAGTATTTACATACAATGCACTCTAGATTGTTACATAGGCTCAGATTTCCTTAAAATCAACATGAATTTCAACCACATATTCTTCATGAATCTTGCATCCCTTTATGCACATTGCAAATCATTACAAAATTTGGTAAAGAAATTTTTACAGGCAAAGCAGTCTGCCAACCGTCTTTCACACACAGTCACCTACGCAACTGGCCATATGGTGATTTCTCCCTTTGACACTTTTTCCACCTTTGGGTCTTGCAGTACGGTGAATTCTCCCTTTGGGACTTTTTCCTCCATCGGGTCTTGTCATATGGTGACTTCTCCCTTCAAAACTTTTTCCTATGTTGGGTCTTTCCTTCACTGTCGGCTACAACTTCACCATCAGTACTAGTTTCACACCGTACGGTATCAACACCTCACCACTAGCACAAATGGACAACCACTGAGTAGACTCATCCGTAGGGTGAAATTCCTCTATCATACGGTCCACTGTGCATGCTGAGATTGTCTCCATGTCCCATACGGTGAACTCACCCGTATGGCTGAGTAGTACGAGTCATTTCCAACACAAGTAACAAACAAATGTACTTCACCTTACTTTAACATGTTGATTACTCTATACTGTTTGTTAGTTGGCTGCTAAAACAAGATAATTACAATTAGTTTCATATCTTTAATTTTTAGCAAGTCCATCTCAAGTTTGGACAAAAAGGTACTTCACCTTTGTAAAGAATGTTGATTACTCTATACTTCATGTGAGTTGGTGGCTTAAGAAAATGTATTATTTTGGCAAAATATCTAATATCTTGATCATGTAGTATGCACATTCTTTGACAACAGTAATTTCTCCCTCCTTCGTTGCATTATTTCTTTTCTCAGTTGGATTATTCCTTTGGGCCTCACATTCTTATTTGAGTGACCTTTTATTAGTGAAGTCATTTTAATCTTTGCAGTGCAGCCTCCTCTCATTTCTATGTTTACAATTGGTATTAGAGCTAGTTTTGATTGAGCAGAGATGGATGAAGAAGATGATGACCCTTCCAATCATCTTCCTCTTCGTCAAACAAAGTCTTCTTGAAAAAATCCCACTCATTCTCAAAGTTCTCTTTTTCAACATTCATTGTATGACACAAAACCTCCAACTTCTGGTCCATGCAAAACAAACTTCTGGTCCATGCAAAACAATTGGTCTGTGAGTAGAATATTCTCTTCCTTCAACCTCACATTTTTTTCCTTTTGATAATCCTCCTCAGTCTTGGCCTCAACTTCATCAATTTCATTCTCACTTGCTTCAACATCCTCCTCTTTAGCCAAATCCAATATTTCGAGGAAGTCTTCAATAACAAAATCAATGTCATCATCTTCTTCATCCATCTCTACTCAAGCCAAACTGGCTCTGATACCAATTGTAAACATAAAAGAGGAGCAGAGAAATGGAAATAAAAATAGAAAATAAATATCAATCAAGAACATGATTTTATAGTGGTTCGGCAATTGCATACGTCCACTTTCAAGTAGGAAACTATCTCATATTAATCAATATTCAATCTAATACAATACATGACTACACACAGTCATTTATACAAAGCCCTTTGAATACGAAGAGATGAGAGAAAATGAATAGTCATGTGACCGTTAGGCTTCATATCCCAACATTACTATAATGGAATACAGGGTTACAACTCCTATGTGACCCTTGGAAAGACTCTCAGAACTTGGATATAGTTTTTCAATTTTACCTCCCTAAATTGAAGAAGCAAAAATACTCATACTGAATAGGAAGTGGATAAAGTTAAATCGAAATTCTATGTACATAGAATTTGTTTCAAGATTGTTGACTATATGTATGGATATCTTGTAGGAACTACATATGGTCAAAGCGTTGGCTTCAACCTACTTGCAAAAATACATGATCCCTCTTGATGAATTTGACAAAGCTTTGTTCTTGTTTTTTCGGTGGTCATTTTGAGTTTTTTGATATTGCTAATAATGGTTTCCTTGCAGATTATTTACAAGCTATCAAGCATGGCCTTGTTTGCGACCATCATCTTCAAACTAAAAAGGAGATAGAGAATTTGGCAGAGCAATCAAACTTTCCATCTATGGTTGTAGCTTTGGACATATTCAAGGGCATCTATCATTTGTTGTGATTTAGTAGAAGATGTGGATGACTAGCTGATGGTTCCCTTCTTTGGTCTTCCCTCTCTCTTGGCTCCCTTTTCTTTTCTATTCGACATGATTTGTACTAAGTATATTTTTGTGCACTCAGACATTTATTTTCAGACTTTATGTTGATTTCAAAAGTTCTCCTTGACATTATAATGATTTAGGTACTTAATGGATTAGTGGATGCTCAAACGACAGGGCTATAATGAAGGTAATAAATATATTACATAAGACACAATGAATAAAATATGATGGTTTGTATCCAGAACAAAATACTTTAGAATAAATTATATGTTTGATTACAAGAAGAACCATATTTATACAAATTCAAAACAAAATTGAATATAACTAAAACTTGTAACTTCTTATAATCGGATATAACTAATTATTAAAAAAAATGTTTATTATTATCTAACATTCTCCCTTATTATAAATATTGTAGAAAATAAATGAATAAATGTAAATGTTCATTATCCATGTTCACCCCTCGAATGGACATTGAGAAGAACACCAAGAAAACTCTGAAGTGTCTAAGAACAAGCACCAACAAGGGGTTTTGTGAAAATATCAGCTATTTGTGTTTTAGTGAGACAATATACCAATTCAACCAAACCTTCTTTAACCAACTCATAAATGTAGTGATGTTGAATGTCAATTTGTTTAGTACTTCCATAATAACCCAAATTTTTACTCATCTAAAATGTAATTTAATTATCACAATATAACACCAAATATTCTATTTAACCAAATTGTCTGACAAGTAGCAAAAGTAGAAGCTTTGTATTCATCCTCCATAGTAGAAAGAGATACAATAGGTTTCTTCTTGGATATCCAAGAAATGATTACAGAACCTAAATTAAATGCATAACCAGAAGTAGACATTTGATCATCTACACAATCTACCCAATTGGAATTAGTATACCAAATCAATTTAAATTCCTTAGATTGTTGAAAAGAGAGACCAAAATGTACTATTCCTTTAAGATATATGATTATCCTTTTATTCATAGCACAACGTGTTTTCTTGGGTTTAGACAAGAACTTAGAAACCAAAATTACTGCATATGTAATGCCTAGTCTAGTAGTTTTCAATAAAGTAAACTTCAAACTAACTACTTAAAAAGAGTGCGATTTACACAAGGAAAATCGTCATAAGTTGAAAGCTTAACACCAACCTTCATAGGTGTGTTCATGGGATTGTAATCCTACATACAAAACTTTTGAAGAAGATCTGAAACACACTTTTGTTGGGACAAAAATATACCATGTGTATGTTACTAAACATCAAGACTAAGAAAGTAATTAATCTTCCCTAAATCAATCGCCTCAAATTCTAAAACCATAGTTTCTCTAAATTTAGAAAAAAAAAAAAGAATAATTATTTCCACTATATATGAGATCATCCATATAGAGAATAAACATAAGGACATCCTCGCCAAAATGATTGATATCAATAATAGGATTAGAAGGAATTTTTAACCTTTTTGTCATGGAAAAGATTCAATTTTAGATTAACATCCTATAGGTGCCTGTTTTAGACCATGTAAGGCCTTCTTTTAGATATAAATAAAATACATAGATACAAATTCAAAGCCTTAAGGCTGAGAAACATAAAATTCCTCATCAATATAACCATTTAACAAGGTACTTTAACATTTGTCTAGTGACCATGGCTAATATGAAGGCAACTGAATCAATGATCTGCTGATCATAAAACAAAGAAATATGCAAAAGACCAAATTGCCTTAAAGAAATAAGAGCAAGGGCATCCATTATATAGAAAAGTGAAAGAGAGGTTACATTATGGTGTTCAACCATATTCACCAATATTACAACCATAATATTAAAGACCTACAACTATCAACTACAAACATAAATATACACAACCATATATTTAATATGGGACTCAATAGTCAAGAAAGACAACAAGTGTTCTAGAAAGGAGGCCAAAGTCAATAACAGCTGCCAATGGGAATTAATGACCATTAGGAAGAACATGAAGTAAATCTCTGAGCTTCTGGAACCTTTCACGAGCTAGAGCCTTTGTGAAGATATCTGCAATCTGATCTTTTGTACTACTGTACACAATTTCAATCAAGCCCTGTTGAACCAATTCCCTGATATAGTGATGTTGTATCTCAATATGTTTGGTTCTACTATGAAATACTAGATTCTTTGTCATTTTAATAGCACTCTTTTTGTCACAGTACAACAAGGTAGGTTCATTCTGAATTTGGTGTAAGTCTTCTAGTAGTCTTCTCAACCATACTGTTTGACAAGCTGCTGATGTTGCAACTTTATATTCTGCCTCTACTGTAGAAAGTGATATTGTTGGTTGTTTCTTGGACTTCCAAGAGAATACTGTAGAACCAAGGCTAAAAGTGTATCCAGAAGTAGACTTCCTATCATCTGCAGAACCTGCCCAATCTGAATCTGTATAGCCAACCAATCTTCTATCTTTTGAATGCTAAAATTTAAGACCATAACTCAATGTCCCTCTAACATATCCAAGAATCCTCTTAGCTGCACTCCAATGTGTTTACTTAGGTTTTGACATGAACCTAGGGACCAAACTCACTGCAAATTTGATATCTGGATGAGTAGTAGTTAAGTAGATCAAGCTTCCAATTAGTTGTCTATATAGAGTGGGGTTCACTAGATCTGACACATCTAAAGTAGACAATTTAATAGGTGTTGCAAATGGTTTGCAACTCTGCATCTGACATTTTTGTAGTATATCTGAGGCATATTTTTTCTAAAACATAAATATTTCATCTTTATTTTTCCATACTTCTATACCAATAAAGTAGTGCATTTGTCCCAAATCTGTCATTTCAAACTCAGTAATCATGGCTGCTCCAAAATCTGCAAATAATGTTGGATTATTCCCTATGTAGATAAGATCATCAACATAGAGAACTAAGATAAAGATATCCTTAGCTAAGCTTCTAATATAGAGATTTGGATTTGATTGACTTTTGGAAAAACCTTTCTGTTGTAGGTAGGAGTCTATCCTTGAAGACCATGCTCTTGGTGCTTGTTTGAGACCATACAAGGCCTTATTTAATTTGCAAACATAATGTTCTTTAGAAGGTATTTCAAAACCTTTAGGTTGTGAAACATACACTTCCTCATCAATATATCCATTCAAGAAATCACTCTTCACATCCATTTGATAAACTGTCCAACTCTGCTGAGCTGCCAATGCCAAAACCAATTTGATAGTATCCATTTGTGCTACAGGTGCAAATGTCTCAGTATAATCAATACCTTCTTGTTGAGTGTACCCTTTGGCTACCAATCTAGCCTTATGCTTATCAATACTTCCATCAGATTTATACTTTGTTTTGTACACCCATCTTGTACTAATTATTTCCTTACCAGGAGGTAATTGAACCAAATCCCATGTATCATTCCTATCAATTGTTTCTATTTCTTTTTTCATTTCTTTAACCCACTCTTCTTTTTCTTGAGCTTGTTCAAATGTTTGTGGCTCATTATTTTCCATGATTTGAGACATTAGTGCAAAATTCACTTTTGCTTGCGACCTTGTTGTCATTTTTTCAAAATTTGAATCT
>MU224931.1:3979976-4035621 GCA_018584345.1 Thuja plicata
ATACGAAGCAAAATTCAACTACAAATTAATGTTTGTGAGTATGTAAATGTAATACCATCATACTTACCATATTTAAGTTGATGAGGTTCATTAAAATTTCTTCAAACAAAATGGTGTCGCTATGTACGTGAAGCAAAATTCAACTAGCAACATGCAGTAATAGGAAAAAAATTAATAAACTTAACTAAAATTTTGTGAACATAGTAAATATGAAGCAAAATTCAACTACAAATTAATGTTTGTGAGTATGTAAATGTAATACCACCATACTTGCCATATTTAAGTTGATGAGGTTCATTAAAATTTCTTCAAACAAAATGGTGTCGCTATGGACCTGAAGCAAAATTCAACTAGCAACATGCAATAATAGGAAAAAAAATTAATAAAGTTAACTAAAACTTTGTGAACATAGTAAATACGAAGAAAAATTCAACTACAAATTAATGTTTGTGAGTATGTAAATGTAATACCATCATACTTACCATAATTAAGTTGATGAGGTTCATTAAAATTTCTTTAAAAAAAATGGTGTCGCTATGTACGTGAAGCAAAATTCAACTAGCAACATGCAATAATAGGAAAATAATTAATAAAATTAACTTAAGGGGACGTATTAAGGGGATATCTTAAGGGGTGCAAAAATTGGGTTGACATAAGGGGACATCTTAAGGGGATATCTTAAGGGGAGCAAAAATTGGGTTGACTTAAGGGGAAGTCTTAAGGGGATATCTTAAGGGGAAGTCTTAAGGGGAAGTCTTAAGGGGATGTCTTAAAGGGATATCTTAAGGGGATATCTTAAGGGGTGCAAAAATTGGGTTGACTTAAGGGGATGAAAGTATTTAAATAGATGTATACACATGTATACTTACTTGTGTTTTAATAGATATATACATAGGTATCAAAAAATTCATAAATACACATGTATACTTACTTGTGTTTTAACTTATTCCATTGTACCACAAGCCTCAATTTTCTGCAATGCATACATAATAACATTATAACATGTTAAGGTGATGTAAAAATGAAATAACTTATATATGAAAGTATCAAAAATTCTAGAAGTACGTATATATCTAAATACATGTATATACTTATTCCATTGTACCATCTACATCCTCTCTTTTCTGCAATGCGTCTATAATCATCTCATGTTCTTCCATAGAAATCGACCACAACTCTTTCTTAAACAGTCTCCCATGATATCTCCATAGCTTTATATTAGTTTCCAAAAGAAAATGCGAATAGTGTATAATCTTCTTATGTTTTTCATAGTCTTCGAATGCAGGCAAACTATTCTTCCTTGTTAGGTATTTTCGTAACCAGGTGCCAGCAACCACCACTGAACTTGTAGGATAATGAAATCCATCATCATCTTCTCTAGGTTGTACTAACTTATGTTTGCTCTCAATGCATCTAGCCAACCAATACTTTTTTTCCTCTTCATTGTTCTCAGGTGCAACAACATCATACACATGTCCTGCAAATTGAAATATAAATTGACAATAATTAAATTACCATATATTTGAATTGCAAAAAAAAAATTATACCAATATTTGAATTCTTGAATATAAATTGATATAGAAAATACAATTACCTTCTTGTACAAGGTTTGAAAGATGATCGTATTCCTCTGATGCAAATATTTCATCATTGTTTTCAAGTGTTGTATCATTTTTCTCATATGTTTGATCAGGTGTTAGTGATCTTTGCTTCCACTCTTCGACCCATTATTTATTCTCGCGAGAATTCCAATCACCTGAAATACAAAATTAACAAAAAACATCAAGTTCCCTTGTCCAAAAAGTCCATGTGCTTGCATCTAAACTTTTAAATGAATGCCATGATGATGATCCACTAATTGTCTGATAGTCAATTATATGTGGAATTTCATTTTCTTTAATTAAAGAAAAATATCATTTAATTTTAAGGTTCTCATTTGATGCTACAGAAAATCTTGAATTGCACCAATCCACAATAGCATGTGCATCCTTAAATTTAGCTACATCCTCAAATTTTAATTTCTCTCTAGCCAAATTTTTCTTCACACATGCACCATCTCCATCATGTTCTCCTTTACCATGTCCAGCTTCAAAAAAACTCCACATATGTGGTATATTGGTTTCCTTTTGAACCCTACTAAGCTAGTAAAACATTCAAGAATTCTTAAATTGGCCCATATGATTATCAGACCATATGAGATGTTCTCTCATGTGGATTTCTCGTTCTCTTAAATTAATATAAAATTTGTCAAAACAATGTTGAACAAACTCTGGCGAGTGCATCCGATTATCACTTAAATAGAAATGATACTCCCTCATGATTATTCTATCATCCTCTATACTATCATGTGCATGTCTATAAACAATATGAACAAACATAGACACTTGCATTGAATTGTAGTATTGGCCTTGAGTTTCCTCTTTTGGAGCAAGAGTATAATTTTCTAGAAAGTCGACCACTGATGCTATAGTACCAATTGGACATGTGTTGAATTGAACATCAAGTCATCTAGCATATTGAGAGTGTTTCACGTATTTTGGAACAATCTTACTCTTGAATTCTAAAATGAATGCATGTACACTAAGTTTTTATGTGATTAATTCGCATCTCTTTCCAACTTTTCCATCTTTTAGAGGATACTCAATATTCTTCAATCTTTTAACATCCACTAATTGTTGTCCAAATTTTTTTTCAATAATTTCATGCATGCAATGTCCAATTAATGAAAATTTTCCACAAGTAGTGCATTATCCAGAAATACATGAACTTAAGAAAAATATTTCCCCATTTGATCTTTCACAAAACAAACTTGCTACAAACTCCTTGATTGTCTCAGGTGGTATATTAATGTCACAATTCTCCATAATCTTGTTAGCATGTTAACTACATCGTATATATCCAAAAATTTCATAGTGATAACGAAATTGGACATGTGTTTTACAACAACAAGAAATTTGTTGCGTATTGATTTTCACATACCAAGGCTTGCATTTTTAAAATGATCTTTGACTAAGAGTAATTTGCCCAGGTAACACAACCTCATCTAAAAATTTCTTATAAATTTAGTTTGTGTTGTGTCTAATAAGTGTTTTGGATGAGGATCATGAACTTTACACCCCACTCTTAATGTCAAAACATCTCTTGCATTATATGAAACCCTTGTATTACCATGCCAATACTTTTTAAGCAATGATTTGATTTCAGGACTCAATTTCATGTCAGATCATGAGAGTCTACCACTAAAACTCCAACATTGGTTAATTGGGTTATTTTCAATAGTTGATCTTCTCCTTGTTTCTATTGCCAATGTTTTAGGATGCATGTTTAAAATTACACTAATTGTTTTAACCATTTTTTATCCAAAGTCTTTTTATTAACTATAGCAGTTGTTATGACTCGTCATGTTGCATTGCTATCTTTTGATCGACTCATTTTTCCAATAGATTGAATGACACTAGTAACATTAGATATAACATGTTTAATAGATGAAACTTTCATATTTTGTTTCACTTTAATGCCTAGTCATTTCATTTCTTTTCTCATTTTTCACATTCTCATTAATTGAATCACAAGTTGACATTGAAATGTTAATTTTTTCCGATATAGAAAAATTCTTTGTATATTTTATTAGCATACTTTGCTATCTACCTCAAAGAAATATTACCTAAAAGGCCATTCAAAATATGACTTGCAATATGTAAAAAGTATTTTTCATTTTCATTTAGGAAAGGAATTTGATTGCTCTTTGCATCAACATTAGGAAGATTTTTATTTGCATCAACATTAGGAGGATTTTCATTTACATCAATAAAAGGATTTTCATTTTCAATGACATTAGGAGGATTTTCATTTGCATGAAAATTATGAGGATTTTCATTTGCATCAACAAAATGATTTTGAATTTCAACAACATTAGGGATATTTTCATTCACAACAACAAAAGGCTCTTCATTTTCAACAACAATAGGCAGATTTTCATTTGCAAATTCTCTAAGTTGAAAAATATGACTAGGCCTCATTGATTCAATTTCATCCCTAGAATATGAAATTAATAATTTCCTATACATATTATCATCTATTATGATATTTTGAGTATCATTCAATGTTTAAGTCAAAGATGTACCTGGAACATCACTACAAGGTGCATTCAACGACATGCTTGCATTCACCTCTTTCATATTTGCATCTTCTGCATCCATTGTATCTCCCATGGTATCTTTAATGTTTGACTCTTCAATTTTTGTGGATCCAAACTCTTCATTGGTATTCATTTCGCGCATCCGCATTCTTCTATCTCTTTGACGTTTAGCCTCTTTCTCTTTCTCCAATTGAATTTCCTCATTAGTCATAACCCTCCTTTGTTTCTTCTTTTGACATTGTTTACATCCCATGATTAATAATTGAAATCAATCACAAGAGTGTCTTCAATAGTTTAAACATGCAAAAAAAATTTCAATGTGCTCCCAATGATTGATGCCTTCAAATGGAGAATATAATAGTCAATAAACAATGCAAAAACTATCCAAAACCTTCACATTTGATCGTTGTCGACTGTACTTTGAGTACAAGATTGCTGATGCAGTAAAAAATACAACAAATTTAAAAAAATGGTCAAATATGAGATGGGGTGATGTTATGAAACGGGTTGATGTTTCAAAAATGAAACGTCACCCCATTTCATAACGTCACCCTGTATTGTTTTAAACCAATTTGCAATGGCTACAAAATGAGATGGGGTGATGTTATGAAATGGGGTGACATTTCAATTTTAAAATGTCACCTCGTGTTATAATGTGACCCCATGTTCTAAAATTTAAATTTTCCTTGCCAAAAGTGGTTCGGGTTTATCTTTGGGAAAGGCTTGGTCAACCGACCCTTGGCTTTGGATCTGGTTTGACCTCAATGTTGAAGGCCATGTCCATATGTAGACACAAAACTCACTTTGGCCTCAAATTGGATTGGGTTTTCTGAGGAATTTTTTTACAAAAAAAAACCCAGTATAGATAAGACAATGAAGATTCATAATATGTAATTTTTTTATTAAATTTGATTAATATTTATATTTTTTAATCATTTTGTACTAAAACAGGTCTATAGAAAAGAGAATACAAGCTTTTTGTAATTTTAATAACTTTTTTATTTTAAAGTTTATTGAAAAATATATTATATGACATCAAACTATACATAATTCTACACACTTTAAAAAATAATTGAAAAAATCATATGTTTAGGGAAAATTATGCTTGTCGTACACACGAGGTTTTATAAACAATGATTGAGCCCAATATATAATTAATTAAAAAAAATATTTAACATAAAAATATGGAAAAATGTTTTCATCAATCTTAAATGTGTTACTTGCCATTTTCCAAAAGGGTTTAGATAAATAGTTTCATTTGAGTCTAATTTCGCTTGCCGTACACACACATGGTATAGTCGTAAATGAGTGACTTTTAAAATGAGGGTTTTAGTAATCCCTATTGAAATTTTAAATTTATCATCTGGGTATTTTAAAAAATAACATATTTGGAAAGTAGACTTTGAATCCTAAAATTTTATATTAGTGACTTTTTGGAAGCTTTCATGTCTAAGTGCATCAAATCTTTAGGTCAAATAGGATAAATTTGAAAAAAATAGGAAAAACAATTCCACTTTTTGGCCAAAAAGTGGACTCAACTTCTTTCTGGCACCCTAATGTGTCCTAAATGATCATAATTGGTTTTAATCCTGATCCTAATATTACTTAGGACCATTTACGACCTATTATGACCCCTTTAGACATATTAAACCCATAATGTATGCTCTAAAGGGTCATAATGTGTTCTAAGGAATCCTACGACCCCTTAGGACACACTTTATGGTTTTAATGTGTCAAAAGGGGTCATAATAGGTGGTAAGGGGTCCTAATATCCCTTAGGACCATTTATAACCCATTATTACCATTTTTGACACATTAGAACCATAAAGTGTGCCCTAAGGGGTCGTAATGTGTTCTAAGGGGTCCTATGACCCCTTAGGATAGAATTTATGGTTCTAATATGTTTTAATGGTTAGTGATTAACTTTAAGGGATCATAATATTTCTTAGGACCCACTAAAACCTATTATGACCCCTTTCAAAAAATTAGAACCATAAAGTGTATCCTGAGGGGTTGTAGGACCCCTTACAACACATTATGACCCCTTAAGACACTATATGGTTCTAATGTGTCTTTATTGGTCGTAATGGGTCGTAAGGGGTCCTTAGACCACTTAGAACCAATTAGGACCTCTTACAACCCATTATGACCCTTTCGAAACATTAGAACCATAATGTGTGCCCCAAGGGTTCATAGGACCCCTTAGAACACACTATAACCCCTTAAGACACACCTTATGTTTCTAATTTGTCTTTATAGGTCATAATGGGTTGTAAGGGGTCTTTAGACCACGTAGGACCCATGAGGGTCTTTTATGACCCATTATGACCCCTTTCTACACATTAGAACTATATATGTATTGTAAGGGGTTGTAGGATCCCTTAGAACACATTACAAGCCTTTAAGACACACCTTATGGTTCTCATGTGTCTTAATGGGTCATTGTTAGAATACTTCAGAGATAACTGAGAGGGGGGGGGGGGGGAATCAGTTATCTGCAATTNGGTCATTGTTAGAATACTTCAGAGATAACTGAGAGGGGGGGGGGGGTGAATCAGTTATCTGCAATTTTAAATCTTTTGAACTTATTAATCTAGATTGATATAAATTAAATACACATTCAGATGACACATTACACAACACATCAATTTGGTTATGGGGAAACCAAATGGTAAAAACCCCGGTGGGAATTGGTACCCACAAAGAACTATACTGTTTATAGTAATCCATGTTAAAAGATTCTTCAACCCTGTTAGGAGTTGTACAATACAATGCAGTAGTATAGTTGACCTGGTTAAGGGTCGGATCCTGTTAGGAGTCTTTTACAATAACCCTGTTATGGGTGGAGGACTCACTGTCCAAATGGTGAAGGCTACAACCTTCTGAATATTTGATACACACTGTATCAACAGGATGAACTGTTGTATGTGACACTGCTTGTATGATCAGTTCCTTTTATGCACCAATGCTTTAACCTCTTGTAAATAAATATAACAATCTAATATGTATTCTAAATTCTTCAACATAAACATCTATATTATCAACATATGATAAATATAGCTCTGTTGTATCAACACTCTGCTCTGCTTGTCAATCTCTGGCTTTCGCAACTATTCTTATCATAAATGACCTTGTATAAATACATACTCCAATTATGAGATCATGGGACCTGTTGGACAACTCTTCATAACATCCTTGTTGGCTCTACCAAGCACGCAATTATAATTACAACCGTGCAAGTCAATGTTGAACAGACGCGTCACTTCACTAAGTTGGCTTCACCAATTTGACCATAACATTGTAATCTTCTTGAAACCCATTTAGCACATTTAGATTAATATCAAAAAATCATAAATTATCATGAATATACACACGCATATGCATGAGATATGTGCAACTCAATTAACACATTACATACGTTGGCCTTAAACCGTTAATCCTCCAAAACTGTAACTGTCAATAACAGAATTACATATCTTTACTAAAACATCGTATCTGAGTCTACGTGTATGAACATAGCATAGTAAACATGTCAAAAACATGTATCTATCCATGCTAGTGTTCATGTCATCATATGGATAAGTACATACAGAAGTACTGTTGTGTATTATATGTTGTTGTCAATGACAAACATACAATCAATAGACTGTTCAGGAGCAAATCTCCAACAGTCATAATGTGTCATAACGAGTTCTTAGACTACTTATACATCCTATGAACAATTATTCCCCATTATGATGCATTTTGATACATTAAAACCCTAAAGTGTGTCCTAAGGGGTTGTATGACCCCTTAGATCACATTACGACCCTATAAGAAACACTTAATTGTTCAAATGTGGCATAACATGTGCTAATGGGTTAAAAAGGATCCTAACATCCATTATGACCCCTCAGGAACTATTATTAACCCTTTCAACACATTAGAACCAAAAAGAGTGCCCTAAGGGGTCATATTGTATCCTAAGGGGCCCCACGACCTCGTAAAACATGATTTATTGTTTTAATGCCTTAGGACTACTTACAACCAATTATGACCCCTTTAGACATATTAGAACCATAAAGTGTACCTTAAAGGGTTATAATGTGTTCTGAGGGGTCCTATGATTCTTTAGGACACAATTCATGGTCCTAATATGTCAAAATGGGTCATAATGGATTTTAAGGGGTCCTAGTACCTCTTAGGACCCCTTGCGACCTATTGTAAAACCTTTTGACACATTAGAACCATAAATTGTGCCCTAAGCAGTTGTAATGTGTTCTAAAGTGTCCCATGACCCCTTAAGACACACCTTCTATTTCTAATGTGTTTTTGTATTTCATAATGGGTCGTAAGGGGTCCTTAGACAACAAAGGACCCATTAGCATCCCTTACGACCCTTTATGACCCCTTTAAAAATATTAGAACTATAAAGTGTATCCTAACGGGTCATAGGATGCCTTACAACACATTAGGACCCCTTAAGACATACCTTATGGTTCTAATGTTTCTCAATGCATTATAATGTATTGTAAGGGGTTCTTAGACCACTTCCAAGTCCTATGACCCTTTACACTTCATTATGACCCATTGCAAAACATTACAACCATAAAGTGTGTCCTAAGGGGTTGTATGACCGCTTAGATCACATTACGACCCCATAAGATACACTCTATTTTTCTTATGTGGCTTAATGTGTCATAATGGGTCATAAAGGGTCCTAATAACGCTTGAAAAACCTCACAATAGGTACTAATAATTATGCCAAAACATCTCCTAGGAATAGTCTGTTCAAACTAAGGATTACTTTTCCTATAATGAACTGCATATAAATTATCAACCTAGGGACATATACTTTAAATGGGAGAGCACAAAATGTGCACTAAGTGTCTCAAAGAGTCACACTACCTATGTTGCAGGAATGAAAAATGCATGAAAGTGACCTAAGCTATTGTTATAGGAAAGTAAACACCCTTGAAAACTTAATCAAATTAATTTTGGAGATGTCAAACTTAGTTTAAACCTATTCTATCAACCCATAGCATTTAGCATAATTATCCTTGCAAGCGTTGCAAGAACCTACATGAATCTAATGCTACAGGAATGAAATAGTAAACTCCTACTCAAAATGTTGTAAATACTAAAAGCAAATATAATCTACTCTAATGTAATCCATGCCCCAAGTGGACCCCCTTGGTTGGCTTCTACTAACTACTAACACAAAATGTAAACCAAAATGACTTCATTATATTTCAGAAACTGATTACATAAAAACAATGCGCAGAACTAGAAAAGTAACTTGTTGTGTAAGATGCAACAACAATATATTTTCCAAAACTAAAAAAATTATAAACTAACAATCAAATCCCTATATATATAATATTGACACTTATTCAAAGAATAAAGATAAGTTCTGACTTAAATCTTTCCATAGAGGAAAAAAGAAAACTAACAACCCATGTTATAATGTAATAAAGTCTGGATGACTGATTCAATAGGATAATGAGTGCTGAGAAAATATACCAGAGCTATACTCCTATATTCTCTGAGATGGTGGCTCCTCCAATGTAGCAGGCATGTCTCTTGGTGCCATGATGATTCTCTCTGTCATAGTTGGAACTTCAATGTTTCTTCTTTAATGTTGTCAACCACTCTCAAGCCGCTCCTTTTTCCCTGTCAAGTTAGTAGCATGTGGATATATATACAAGTAAACTAGTCAAATCAATTCATATATTAGAACACACATTCTAATAGCTATATGAAGTACTACAATATATGCATTGTTGGAATCATTTATTGTTGCACCAAAAGCTTGAACTCTCAATGCCTGGTACAAATGTCAGATTTAACCCAAACCATGGGAGGCGGTTAAGCCATGTCACAAATCTCTAAGGAGGTGCTGACCACCAAGTTAACAATATCCCTTTAAGCACCGACTGAGCCTTCAACACCCAATGAAGGGATATTTGAACCTGTGACCAAAGGCTCTAATACCAATTGTTGGAAATGAGATAAGTAACTAAGAGGGGAGGGGTGAATCAATTACTCAAACACAAATCATTTTTCCCTTAGATGTCTTAAATACTTTAACATGGTTTCTCAGTTAATTAATATATTCTTCTGTAACTCAGGTGTCAAAGTAATCTTTATAATATCCAATGGAATTATACTTTAGATATTTAGTGCAAAAACATAAAGCATGAAACAAATAACATATACACAGGTGACACAAAGATTTAATGTGTAAACCCAGTATCAGAAAAAACACAAATATAACTAGTTACTATTTTTCACTCTTCTAAAGTGAGCCCTGTTAGGAGCCAACCCTGTTAAAGGGTACAATAAAACACTATTAGGTGTGAACTTGTTAAAGGATTTAATCACCCTATGAGGAGTGGCCTTGATAGAGGTCTTCAACACTTCAACATAGAAATGCTACCTTGGTGAGAAGATTCACAAAAAGACTATTAAGTCTACTCTATTAAGAGATTTTAGGTCACTGCTACAATTGTTAGAAAGTATCAATGAATTGGCCTGTATGTGTAAGAAACTGTCTTTGCTAATTTAGATCTCTATTCTGATTATAACTGGATCCTTGCTGATCAGATGTTCTATTGCAGCTCCGAGTTATCAGTAATCAATCAGAATCCTGTCTGATTTCGCCTTCACTCTTCATATCACAAAATTCCATACTTCTAATTTATCTTCTTGCTATCACATTTTTCTCCCTGCATTCAATCCAAAATTGACCTTTCATTTATATGGTAAGCCCAGTAAAGCCAGCTTGAATATACTTCTAATAATAAATCACAATTTAGTTGGCCTCATATAACCAATTTATTATAGAATATCACTATTAGTCGGCTGCCACTGAATGCCCGACCAAGACTGAAATTCTCAAGCAACTCGGTCAACACTGAACTTCTTTCAATGCTCGACTGAACTCGATCAACACTAAATAACTCATTTTGTTCATAAATTGTGCTCGGTTTGAATGTAGACATTTGTGTAACATCACTACATAAGTGTAAATACATGTGTAACATATATATATAACGTTTAGCAAAACATGTCATAGATAACTACCCATAGGCTTGGTGATTCTAATTGTACTTATCACAAGTTCAAATACTTATAGGTTCACAAATGTCTTGGTAATGTTTTAAACATAGTATCAAGATTAATATAAAATAGAGACAATTTATTGTCTCATCAACCCTTAGGACCCGTTTTGATTTATTATGAACCCTTTCGACACATTAGAACCATAAAGTGTGCCCTAAGGAGTCATAATTTGTTCTAAGGTTTCCTCTAACCCCTAAGACAGACTTTATGCTTCTAATGTGTCTTAATGGATCACAATTTATTGTGTGTGTGTGTGTGTGTGTGTGTGTGTGTGTGTGTGTGTGTGAGAGAGAGAGAGAGAGAGAGAGAGAGAGCTATAACATAATAATATAATATTAACATTATAAAAATATAATATTAATATTACAAAAATGCAATATTAATATAATATTAAAATAATAAAACATGAAATCTATAATTATAATTAGAAACTAAAATACAAATTGAAAATAGCATTGTAATGAAAATTTTCAAAATTGCAAAATTTGAGCGGGACATTTCAAATATCAAATAATATGGATATTTGATTGGCTTCACTGGCATCCAAAAGAAAATACTTATTCTCCAGGTTCCTCAATCTGAGAACTACATTTTTTGCAGGGAATATTATTGGATTAGAGATGTGGAAGACAAAAATCAAAATTTTCAACCCCTTTTGTTGGAATTTTTTTTATTATCAAAGTTTTTAATCACCTTTTTGGTCTGACCATGGGTAGTAGTTGTCATCGAATGCATAAACGAAAGAGGAAGTCCACAAATGAAGAGATTGAAGTGTATAGAGAAATTGATAGGGTTGCCCATTAGAACAAGAGACAAGGTATGTTATATATTAATGAAGATGAGATCATAGGCCCACCCTTAAATGTGGTTTCAAGTGATGAAGAAAATGAATTTGAAATGATTTATGATAATAATATTGAAAATGAGAATGTATGGATTGAAGATGAAAATGTAGGATTTGAAAATGAACATGTAGATGTGGACAATGGAAGTGTGGACATTGGAAATGACAATCCACGTATCGAATATCAAGGAATTGACAATGATGATGGTGCACAAGAACCAAATCAATGTTACACATCTCCAAATTATATGAGAAATGAAGTCCCTCGCGAGGAAGAAAGACAAACTTCAATTTTGAGACCTTAAAGAACAACAAAATGGTTACTTGAAATTTATGAGAACATAATGAGCAATTTTGATGGGAAGAGCACAAAGAACCATTCGGTTGTGGGCTTTAAGACTTTTTGATCAATTTTTTAGCCATAAGACATTGGTCGAGCAATATCAAATATTTATACAGTTGTTAAAGATGCAAAAGATGAGACCTACACTAGTCAATTTGAAGATTAGTATGAATAAGAAAATGAGAGGAATGCTATTATTGGGATAAATGTTATAGTTCTCTCAATTCCACTGGGAAGACTACTAAAGAAAAATACAAGAGAGGTGCTAGGAGGGTTATTACATGCTCCTTATTAAGTCATTATTTGAGAAAGGCTCATTTGATGAGACAAACTTGTGTTGACATGAACCTAAATCATAAAAATTTTGATAGAGAACTTCCATGAAGAGAAAGACTTGATGATCCTCTTCAAAATTATACATGTGCTTATGGTGGGAGACTTCCACGTTATGATAAGAAGCTTACCGATGGTGTGAAGGATCAAATTTAGCTATTTTTGCAATCTAACTCAAGAGTGTCACCAAATGTGAAAGATATCTTGAAGTTGAGAATTGGCATTCGAGACCGCACCCCACATCCTAAACATTGTTTGGAAGTCAGTCAAACAATGTTGTTAAAAACATTTTGTGAGACACATCCAACATTACAAATATCACAAAGAGATTTTGAATCCTTTAAGCCTTTTTTCTGTAGCTCTTAAGTTTCAAAACACTTGTTGTTGTAAATATCATGTGGATTTTTCAATGCACCATGAACTATTATGATCCTTTCATTCTACTTTGCATACTAGTGAAATTTTGGAGGAGTGTGGTGCAAGTGCTATTCCAAAATCATCAAGAGATTTTCTAGATCATTTTTTATGTCCTAGAGATGATGGATGTTTATTTTATATACAATATTGCTTAAATGACAAGTGGTCATAATGTGGTGGGTTAGTGAAGTGTGTTTCATATTTTCATGAGGGCTGCAAACACAATTTTGGAAAGACAGTTGTCCAAAAAAATCTATATGAAATGGTTAAATATACATTGAGAAGTGGGGGTGAAAGATCTAGATGTGAGTTGGTTAGAAAAGAGTGCAATGTAGCTGATTTTATTTCATATTTCAAGAAGAATATTTTTTACAAGTATGTAAGGCATAGCCACAGGTCTCAATGGTTCGATCAATAATTCAAGATGTGTAAGGACAGTTTCTCAATTGGCACTATTATATCTGTCATTGAATTTACAGAGAGTAGATACATTATAGACTCAAAATGAGTTTCAAGCTCAATATTACAATTCTATTCAGGTTTCTATTATTATGCAAATAACATATAGACATTCCCTTGATAGTACAAAAGATGACCGAAAGATAATCACATAATACCATTTTTATATGAGCGATGATAGATCTCACTCTCACAAGTATGTCAAAAATTTCTTTGAGAATTATATTGAGTGGGTACAGGAAAATGATATTTCGATGGATAGACATCTAATTTGGTTAGATAAATGCATAGGGGTGGTCCCACAATAGTGTGTTCCACTTTTTGGCCAACTTTGACACTAAGATCAACATTCTGAGAAAAAATTTCATTTTCAAACACCTACTTCCGCAAAACTATTAGGAATTTGAAGATGATGTAAACTATAGTCTTTTAGAATTTTATTTCTAGTTTGTAAAAAAAAAATTATTTTAAAAAATTAAGTTAAATTTATTTTTCCTTCTCCCTCAAAAAGGGGTTTGTTTGAAAAAATAGTTTTTTTAAAGAGTGACCGTCACTTGTATTAGCATATAACTTTTTTTTTAAAATGATAATGATGTAATGATTTCGAGGTTATATTTTCAACTTCAATATCTAAAGGATACAATTGGTTTCATTCATTTTGGGTCAATATTTCATAGTTTATTAAGTTCTAAAGTGACAGTAACTATAATTTAGACATAAGTTATTTTGGATCGCTCTAACGTGATTTTTATATATCAAAATTAATTTTTTATTTTTTTCATAGAAAGGTAACACAAATACTCTTTTCTTACATATTTTTCATAATTTTGTTTTTCTAATTTACTATTTTTCGTGAAGCCTCAAAGAGACAGGTTGTTGAATAACCAAACAACCTATGTTTAGTTAAAGAAAAATTTGAAAGTGACAATGATCTCAATATGTATTAAAGTTATATTCATTAAAGAACCCCTTTGCACGAAGTTTTTTGGAGGGTTTTGTGCAAAGGGGTCTTCGCTCAAAGATCCCTATGGTAAAAGTCCGAAGGGAAACTCCCCGCTAGAATTTCACCCAAACTAGTTCGCCCAAAATAGGTCAGGTAGTTATGATTTTTTTTAATGGTATAAAAGTAAAGCTTTTTTTTTCACTTTTCACCAAATAGCAATAGGTTAATTCACATTTTATACTATTGATCAATTTTTACAAAAGAATTTTTTGGAGGAGAATTGCTATTTGTGTTTTCTTCAAAGGCATAATTTTGGAGAGGAGAATTACTATCAAAGGAGAATTTCTATATATATATGAAATTGTTTTGTACAAAATGTGGCACATGTTATCTCAAAATCTTTATGAAATCAACATATCTAGATACAATATTGCATATGCCATCTCAAACTGTGCCATATGGCATCTCAAAATAAGAAACAACGACAAATGTTTCTAAGACATCATATTCTACTAGTGGATCATCAAAATAGAGCCTCTTCAAAGTATTGTTTGGTTCTGATGGAGCCTGCATGAACACAAAAGTGAAACCCCAAGCTAGATTACTTAATTTATATAGTTTCTACAAATCAAAAGTTAAAATTCAAAATCATAGTAAACAATTTAGTAAAAAAAAAAATTAAAATTTGAACTCTCATGCACCTCACGGCTCTGTCTCCTCATGTGGTCAAGAGTAGACTAATATATGTCCTTGGTAGTGAGGTACAATGTCACCAATGTTGACTCTAACCTATATATGTTTGCACAAATAATATTGATCTATGAGTTATACTATCTAATGTTAAATCCTTGGTAGAAAAATATATTTACAAAATAAATGAATTAACATTAAAACTTAATTTTGTTGAAATTTCTTCAGTCATTGTCAGTTGGATCATCAATGATACAAAGCCTTGGCATTGTACCTACCTCAAACTAGGGGTGACCTAAAAAATTCAAATAGATACTTGATAAAATCATAACTTGATCATATATATACTTGATAGTAAAATATACAAACAAATAAATTTAGAGATATACGTGCCGTGAGGCTATCACTGCAAATTGAGATGCATGTGACTCTACCATGGAAAACTGGTTGTTAGGACTACAAAAGTTTGGTTACCATGGTGCTATTTGTTGCCTTGTTCTACTATATCTGGGTCATTTACTTAAACCCTAGCTTCCATGGTGTTTAAACCCTAGGTCCTTTGTGTCTTTTATAATCTTGCATTACCTTTTTGGGCCACTTAAGTCATTTTAGGCCATGGGCATTGAGTCATCACGCGGGGGCCATTCCACTCCTTTGTTAATTCCTAAGTCCTAGCGGGGCTAGTTTTAATATTTTCTAAGTTTAAAAGTCCCTGTGATCTTTCATGCTTTTTAGATGTTGAGCAAGTATTTTTTGATCCAACAGTAGGCGTATTGCCTTGATTGAAAGTTGTCTGATGTTTAGACTTCAAGGAATCACACCTGGGTGCCAAGTATATGTTTTCATATTGTGGAGACTTGCAACTATGGGACATGGGACTACTAGTAGTTGTCATAGGCTCACAACAATCAAGGAGGATAGCATCTTTAGGTCATGAGTTGGAGACTAACCGCTCAAGGTCAATGTTGTAAGCTTGCAGGACAATATAGTAGTTAGTGTAAAGGGTTGTGAGCATGCAAGATGTGGACATGTGGAGATACTAAAGAAGATCAACAGTGGTCATGAGATCGCAATGAAAAAGAGAATATTCAACCAAGCACCATGAGTGCGCGAGTTTTTGTTGCATGTCTTGGGCATATGTTATATGGTGGGACCTATTTTAAGCACTATAGTAAAGATAAAGACAAAACAAATCAGTTTTGATCCAAACGATGGCGTGATCTTGTGAATGGGAGATGAAGAACATTTATTCATCATTGAATCATGTTTTGTTAACACATAGATTTTGAGATTGTGGGTCCGATAGGATGCAAACTATGGTAAAGAATAGTCAGATTAAAGAAGTTCTAATGATTGGCATGATACCACTATGTGAAGATGCACGAAGGTTATTCGTCACAGGTTCACGCCTAGTTTACGCTTGTCTATTTTGATGAGGAAAGTCAAGTGGGACTGAATTTCTATGTGGAGGTGCTAGTAAAGGGAGGATAAACGAACGTGTTTTAAACTTATTTTTTGAGATTCAATCTGGGTCATTGATAGTGTTTTCGCACCATGGTGACTATTGGGGCCAGTATTATATGAATATTCAAACCTTTGCAAAGGGTTTTGAGTCGTATGGTGGTTCATTTAGGTCACAGGGGTAGATATTTTGACCGGATTATTGGTGGATCTATATTTATTGCCTAAGTCAATTGTTTTAGACAGATGGTGATGTAGATTAGATTGTTTTTTGGATATTTTGAAGAAAGATGAGTCTGTCGGAGAAATAAAGTTGGTGCAAATCAGATTTCATGGAGGGACAAATGTCAAATGGATGTGTTTTCTAGGGTTTCCCTCTTCTATATATTCCTTTCTTTTCTCTTTTCTAAGGGTTCCCATTTTTCTGTAGCACAAGGAGGCTCCAAAGAGGGTTCCATTTCCTTTGTTTTTAAGGTAGGATCCAAGTGTGGTTCCTCTATAGATATTCTTCCTTTTCTCTGCATATAGGGTCTCCTTGATCTCTTTCTAATTTCACAGAGGAACATCCATTGTAATAGTTAGTTTTATGAATGAAACTTCAGTATTGTTGTACTTTTACGAGATTTTCTCCTTTTTCTTTATGAATCACATAGATTAAGGCATCAAGGGTGTTTTGGTCTTGTCTATTGTATATCTGTAATAGAGACATTTAGAGGATGACTATGATTTGGGATTTATTTTTAGATATGGTGAGTTTGTGGTATTAAGTATATTTCAAGCTTGTCTTTCAATGCATGTTGATTAATGTATTTCCTATTCTAGGGTCTCTTCTAAGGGGAGGGTTAAATACTTTGAATGGGTAGTTGCATATTTGAACACACTGGTGGATTCATAAATAGAACTTGAGTGACAGGGTATGTTTGATGTAAGGTATTAAACATATCAGACTGTGTTGTTTTCTTTGTTCATGATCTTCCTTTTGCACTGTTATGTTTGACTCTATTGCCCATTGGATAAGGCACTAGTGTATATGGGATCTAGGGTATTTCAGGGACCTATTAATCAAATACATCAAAGAAAATATTTTCCCTTCATGTTTATAGGAAGGAGCTAGAGAAGGTCTGGTTTTCAAACATACTTTATGCAAGTAAGATACTACATAAGACCTGGTAAAAACATTCAGGTACATGTTACGCATAGGTTTAAAATCTATTATATAGTTATATATTTGCAAGCGATTGTTTGTCTCAAGGGGTTATGTGTGTACAAATAAGGTATACCCACCGGAGTGATGTGGAGCTCAAAGCAAAGAAGGATTCTGAACCTTGTTGAATGTTATTTGTTTTTCTTGTTGAATCAATGTTTGGGCATATAGAGGAATATATCTAAGCTATAGGTATTAAAGGATCAACAAGAAAAAGAACTAACACCAATCTCACAACATTGTTAGATGCACAAGTGAATTAAATTAAAAATGAGTATGCACAAGTGACAAGTCTACATATGTATTAAAAATATAAAAACATAATTACCTTCCCCTTTTCAAGGCTTGACACCTAAACCCTCTGATGTTTCTCCCCACTGGAAGTTGGTGAAAATTGTATTAGTAAGTAATAAGATTATCATAAAAATTAGAAAACACATGTATATACTATTATAAATAGGAAACCACTGAGCACATTAAATGTATGTACCATGGAAGTTTCAAGGACCAATGAAACTGCCAAAAGCATAGACCCCTCGACATGTGCCATCTCCTCCTTTTTCATCAAGTGAACATAAATGGAAGACATACAAAATATATAAGTGGGAAAACATTGTAAGTATATTCTACTAAAAATACCAACATTTAAAATTATATATAATGTGACAAGTTAACTATTTAATCTTACCATAATATTATAATCCCATGGCTCGTCATGCCCATCCATGTCTACCCTGTGATGCACATATCCATGAGGTGCTTTAGTGCATTTAGTGTCTTGTGTAGTATTTTACACCTTGATGACGTAGTCATATGCATCACTATCATTCAAGGGACCTAAGCACAATTTTTTTAACATAATGCAAGTGTGGCGCAAAAAATCATGTAAGCTCATGGAGGATGTGGAAGGGCCAGAATAATTAGCACAAGGAGGAAACTATGTCGCACTTTGCCTAAGCAATATATCACTCAAGGTGTGAATGACTCTAATAGTTTGTGAGCCGACCTCAATAATAATATCAGGATGTTTCACTATAGGAGGGGTGAAATATCAAGGGGGACATATGTGTGGGATTTCACCTAGTGTGCCCATGGCCTGTCTAGAGGAGCACCTAAGCCTACACCCTAGTTTGGTCTCATGCTCCAGTAGTGTACCTTGTGACCGAGCACAAATTCAACATACAATTTTATTAAGAAATATAATGGGACATCCAAATTTTTTTGGGGTGATCTATAACAAACATTCCTCCAATGTTCCCAAAAGTGGTCACCTATTGCATCATTTGTGCACCATTTAATTGACAAGTTGGGATTTTTAGGGTGCCCTTTTAAAAAATTTCTATATGTTATTTTTTTAATATTTAGGCTCATAACTTGATCATAATCAAGCCCATCATCAAACTCGATGCGCATGGAATCATGCCAAAGAAGTGCAACATTATGTTTCTCTATAAGTTTCTCCATGTTTTCAATAATGGAGTTCAAGGTGTAAAACATGGGCAGCAATGTGGGGATATTGGCCTATGTAGTCTTAAAGCCCTTAATCCAATTTATATTTTCTCCTATAAGATCCTCTAAAGGTTGAGGGTTTGAAATTGGTTAGCCTTCTGGCGGTGGGAGATTGTTTTCAGGTGGTTGTAGGTTATTTAGAGGTGGTTCCAGATTTTTTGTACGATCATTGGGAGGGTTTTGTGATTGATTTGAGTCCATGTCTAATTACGATAATAGAAAATATTCAATTGTAATGAATTTAAAAAATGATAAACAAAATCAATTAAACCCTATTTTTTATTAATAACTACATAAATATCAATTAAAAAATAAAAATAACAATAAATAAGTGAAAAATTGAACGTACCTATTCAAATTGGCAAGAAATATATAGTTTCCAAAACGTATATGCAATCCCTTTTCGGATATGAGATAAACCCTATTGCGTTTCTCATTTTCACAATGAAAACTAAAACGCAACTCACAAGATTAAATTAGTTTTATTGGAAAAAATTAGATATCTGATTAGGCTCATGCTTTGGTTTTTTGTCTGGCCATGTGTATTGACACCCAGACCTACTAAAAAGTTAACACACTTTTTAGTGCACTTTTATACGAGTGACAAGAGAATTTTTTTCACATCCATTTTTGGCATACCATGATCCTACACATACCCAGACTGAAAACCCTAACTCCTTTAATGAGGATATCTCCCTCAAAGATGCCTTACTTGATACCACTCCCAAATTATGAAAAGTACTTTCCATTAAAAATACTAAACAAATATTTATAATTACAATGAAGAGGAGAAGGAGGGGTATACTAAACAAATAGAGGAATCTAAGAAGGATGTTATTTTTTGAGAGAGTGGGTCTAGACGAATCTCTGAAATAAAGAGAATAAGGGTAACTGGATTGAGGAAGTGGTCCCTAAGACGAACTTTGAGTATGAGCTAGAAGAAGAGGATGATTCTACTGAGAATTTAGAAGATGAATATTATGTTGCTAAGGCTAAAGAGCTTGATGAAGATGAAAAAAAATAATTCATGGAGATAACTGTGAACCTGAATCACCTGGGGGATATAGTGAACATAGTGTGTAATTCTCATACCTATATTAGTATTGACTCTAGATAACATTTTGCCTTCTTTTTTTGAAGAGAAACGTAACCCCTCTAACATTTCAAATTAGATTGATGACCTGTATAAGATATTCGTTGGTCTAGAAGGCTTTGCTACTTTGCCAATGAATGACAAAGACTAACTTAATGGGATTATGAAAAAGGATTTGTTTAGAGTTTTCACTGAGGAGAATCGGTCAAAGAAAGTGGAAAAGAAGAGGAAATTAATCCAGATAAACAAGAAAGAATAGCATAATGAGGATAATCAAGACTAGAAAAGTCTTCTCAATAGTGTTTTGAAAGACTGAGATAGAATTTATAGGCATAATGAAAGCTAAGCCTATTAGCTTTTCTACTTTCTATTTTGATGCCCTATTTTTTTATTTCTTAGCTTTAAAATTATGTCTGGTTTTCTAGTTACAAAAACTTATTTATTGTTTGTTGAACTATTGGAACATTAGAAAGGTGTTTAGTGGTTTTGTAGTAGCATAAGAAACATACAATATTTAAGATGTGTGATGATGATAAACAATAACATTTTGGGTAGTAGTAGTTGTTGTAGCAGTAGTATTAGTAATAGGAACTCTTTACATATGACTGTTAAATTTTTTATTAGTTTTCTGGGTGGGAGATTTTGGCTTGCTCTTGGTTGTAATGGCCATGAGTAGGGATTCAAGTGTTGGTTATTGGTGTTTTTTTCGTTTGTTATGGGATTGTGACCTTCTTCCTATGCACTTAATAAAAAATATCCATAGATAATGAATATCCATTTTGAGTATCCAAGACAAAACTAATCTAGCAGTATCCATCCTATCTACAGGAGAAAAGTTTCTATTTAATCAACACCTTCTTGCTAAATGTATTTTTTTGCAGCTAGTCTAGCTTTGTACTTATCAATATTCCATTAAGATTTATATTTAGTTTTATAAATCCATTTTTACCAACAATATCCTTACTAGGAGTTAACTCGACCAACTCTCAAGTGTCATTTCATTCAATGAATGTCACTTCACTCTCACTGACTACAACCCACTCTTTCTTTGCACTAGCTTCATTAACAAAAGTTTTGCTCTCACTATTCTGCATTACATGAGTCATGAGAGCATAGATAACTTATCTATGAGATCTATAATTCATTATATAAAAATATTATCCAACATAAGATATGGAGGATAAATTTTCTCTATTCTTATTTTATATTTGAGATATTGTATAGTCTCCACATTTGACAATGTAGTAAATGTATTATCAACTTCTGAATCATCAGAGACAAGAAAATGAGAGTCCTATTTACATACATTCATATGGGCATTATATATCTTAAAATTAATCTCAGTATTCTGAGCCTTTTCATCAAGAATATGTTCTTCTCTTTCATCAAAGATAACATCTCTACTCATAATGATTTTTTGACTGATAGGATCATATAAATTCTAAGCCTTGTTTATGCATCCATACACAAAAAAAATGCATGTGATACTTTTTCATCCAACTTTGTTCTTTTTTATTTTGGAATATGTACATAAGAAACACAACCAAACACCTTAAAATGAACAATAGATTGTGTCAAACAAGACCAAGCTTGTTTAGGAGTCATTTTCAGAACTTCTTTTGTGGGGCTTCTATTCAAAAAAAATAAACCATTGTTTTAACTTGTTTTAACGACATCTTCCCAAAAAATTCTTATCTAAGTTCTTTTATTTCATCACGAGCTATAAAAAATTTGAACAATATTTCTATTATTTCTCTAAACAACCCCATTTTTTTTGTGGAGTGTAAGATGTGGTAAACTCCTATTGAATCCCATGTTCTCTACAAAAATTTAGAAACCTATTTGACCTATACTCTTTGATCTAACGACTTTAATGAATTGACCATGTTATTTTTTAACTAATTATTTGAACTCAACCAATTTATCAAAGATTCCAGATCTATCAGCCAAACAAAATATCCAAGTTATACAATAAAAATCATCAATGAATGTGAGAAAATACCTGGACTTGTTTACTGCAAAATTTGCCACAGGACCACATAAATCACGATGAATAAATTCAAGGCCTTTTTGTGCTCTTCTAGACATACCAATCAAGAAATTATTTCTACGTTGTTTTCCAAATAAATATTCTTCATAAGTTCTCTGTTCATTTTTAAGGAATGGAAATTTTTCAACCATATGTTTATTTTTAAGAAAAGTTAAACAACCAAAATTTAATACCCATAATTGTGATGCCATAACTAAAAATCACGCACCTTTATAGTTCTCAAAACATTTTTGAGTGAATAAAAGTGAAGAGAAAACATACGATCACTTGGAATTTTTTCTCTAGCAACCCGTGGATATCTTTGTGACTTATCTTTGCTTGTACACTCCTTGCCAAAGAAAACTTGGAATTTTTTCAAGCATCTGGCCATCTCATAAGAAATTATTTTTTAGGAAAAGAACTAAAAAAGTATCATAAATGAGCATTCAGTTTAGTGGAGAATGGGGGGACAAGTAGCGGGCTACATAATTTGAAACCTAGTGATTTCTATGCTTTCAAGGGAGCTTCTAAATTGGTGGGAGATGGGGACAGATCAAATGAGGAAGAAGATAGTTTGTGCAGAGAGGTAGTGGGTATTTTTTGTGGTTGTTTTATATTATTGTGTCATCTTTGGTCTCCCCTTGTACCATCCTAAAAAGTAAGCATTTGACTAGTGTACTTTTTTAAGGACCATCTTTTGTTCATTATAATGAAATTGAAATTCAAATATGGGTCTTCTTTCTTATCTCTTTCATTTCTTCTTACCTAAAATAAGGATTGTCCCTTATTTCTAGGTATGTTCCTATACTTTTCCACCAATCACTTAATGTATTTCATCAACTTCATTGTAATAAATATTGGTGGAGGAAGAAGGTAAAGACTGAGTAGACTCAATAATATTGGTAAAATGAGAAGGTAAATGGTTAGTATAGATCTATTATATTTTTTATTAGGAGTTGTTACACACTAGTTTCCTTTAACATTAACACCCTCAACATCTATAGAATTAGAATTAATGAGGCCTTAAAATGAAAATTTCAAATGGAGACACTTTTAAGTTTCATTGCCAGGTTGACGATGGTATGGAAAAAAACCTTTGTAAGCAAAGGATCTAGGCAAAGGTCTGGATGTGTAAATTAGTTTAATAAGAGGAAGAGTTAAAAATCATCATTAATCAAATTCAACCTAACATTATGCAAATATTCAGAAAGAGGTGTAAAATTATGACAAGGTCTAAAAAAACATGACAAAGGAACCACACCTTTGGTTGTTTCTTCCACTTTCACATTAATATTGTTTGATGAATTATTGAGCTTGCTTAAGCCCTTAGCTTTTTGAAACTTTTGAAAGGACTGGGTTGCAACATCACTCCTATCAACTAGATCCATTGGATTTTTACTCTCAAATCGACTCACTTCAAATTTATATTTATGAAGTACTACACACAATTGAGTAAAATAAGAGAATTTCAAAAATAATATCTTAGCTCTAATTCATTTTTGTAAATTAGCAATGAAAATACATTGAACATCAATATTTGGTAGAAGATAAGAAATCTACGTGTGCAAATGTTTAAATCTACCAATGAAATTAATAAATTTTTCTTTAATACCTTGTTTACAATACATAAAATCAGTCAAAGAAATCTTAGGACCAATATTATTCTAAAACTATTGGATGAGAGCATTAGAAAGATTTTTAAAGGAGTGAAAGAAATAAGGAGGAAAATATTAGTATGATTAGAAGGCTTTGTCTTTAAAGGTTATAGTAAAACATTTAGCCACGAACCTATGATCATAAGAAAAATCACTACACAATATTTGAAAGATTTTAACATAATTCAAGGGGTCAGCTTTACCATTGTAAGTCTCTAAATGAGGAATTTCCATGTATTGAGAGATAATGACATGAAAGATATCTAAGGACAAAGGACTAGAAATGTCAGGAGTAGGAATAATAAACTTAGATTGAGTCATAGAAATCATTCATTGTAAAGATGAAATAGTTTAAGCAAAACTATTGACATTGGATTCAGTAGAAAGAGTAGCAAGCGATATGTGTGAAATATTTGGATCATTATGGGAAAAGGAAGGAACCATGGAGTATGAAAATGGAACACTATTGCAAGTATGATTTAATGAAGGTAAATAAATATGTGGAATGCTTGAAGGGGGAGGAATAATAGGATAAGGAATTATAACATGTGTAGGATTGATATATATAATGGAAGTGGTTACAAGAGGTAGAGCATAAATAGACACACTATGTATTGATGTAGGAATAGGAATAGAAGTCTCAACACTAGTGATAGTACAATTAAACCTAATTATTGGGAAAAATATCTAATAGGTTTTACATTGTTATTAATAAGAAGAGAGATATTGAGTAAGATAAATTACTTCATCATGTTCATCATCACAAATTATCTTCCTCAAACCCTGTACTATGGAGATGATCTTGGGATTTGAGTTTTCTTGTCATAACCATTGCTCAAATTTTTCAAATTCATCAACAATATTTTGTACTTACATATGAGGAACTCTTGAGGTCTAATCTTTATCATGGGAATATTGGGGAGAGTTGTTCTCAACAATACAAGGGATTTTATTGGTAGGCATATTTGTCTTATCAAGATTCCTAAGAAATAAATAAGTCTTAAGATTAGAGGAACTCATAAGCACACAATTTCTCCTGACTAGAATGCTATAGGTAGGACTAAACTCATGCACAAGAAAGGGAAAAGTAAATAGATCTAATATAAATATGAACTTTGAAACAAATATGAAAAAACTTACCAACTAAGAACAATTGCACATTTAAAGAAAATGATATCTAACCATCAAATAAAACATGAAGGTCTAATGCATAAAGGAAATCTATTACTAAAACTTTGAATGAAAATGTGATGTGCTGGATTCACCAAAATGTACAATAAGGAAAGGAACATCATGCAAATGGGTAGATGAATCCTCATTTTCAAACAAGCACACTCAGAAGGAAGATGGCTGAGCAGGTTCAAGTAGGACCTAAGAAATTATTGGGGAATGATCCATTACTAAAAATGTGTAAATTGTGAAACACAAAGAGGAAAATGGTAATATAATGAAGCAAGATAAATATGCCAATATAGAAAGATCTATAAATTATACATTGATAACTAGCCACCATAAAAAAAGAACTGAGATGAATCAGGATCCAGACTATTGTATTGACCTACAATTTTAATTTGAGATGAAGTTGCAAGATACAAAATTTTTAAAATATTTTGAATCTACTACTTTTGACTGAAATTTGTAGGGTACCTTTGACAATTTCTAGTCTTCTAGGAAAAGGTTTGAAAACTTCATCACTTGTTTCTACATATACAAAATTAGGGAAATGGTTGGATAAATGGGGTTTTCCTTTGTCAAACCCCTATCTAGAAACTAACATTGAAAATGAAAGGAAGCTGCATAAGAAAATCTATGTGAAAAAGGTAAATATTTTATTCAACGTGCATAAAACCTCATGAATGGATGTATAAATCACTCATACTGGTGAAGATGATTGAATGTATTTTAAATAGAAGAATTTCATGTTGGAATGCATAAAGGAATCAAGGACACCTTCACAAAGGATTGGATCTATGAATTTCAGTCCTAGATCTTAAAAGTAGATATGCTTGATAGGTAATTCCAATGAATGAAGAATGCTTATAGATGGAAGGAAGGATCTCCTTGCTTGATTGGGAACTCTTCTACTTAGCTTTCATTGTAGTGAAGCTTGCTAAAATGGAAAATGTTGCCTTCAAATTTCTATGGATTCTTGAAGAAAGACTATATCTTCGATGATTTCATTCAAATATTGAAATCAACTTGAATGCTTATGATTAGTTATGGTTGCATGAATATGGTTATCCATCCTAAATATTTGGATTCAAAAATAAGCCAGGTCGACCATAATATCTAATTTCCTAATAAAACCCTGACATAGTAAAGTAGGCCAAATTATAGCCAAAATAAGTTGGAACATAGCTACATAGCCTCTAATATGTTATGTAACTAGGTACATAATGTCTAAGATATTATGTACATAGAAAAATAAGCCCAAATTTGAATTGCGTATTAGGATGACAAGGTAGATGTGGGAAAAGAAGAATCAGGTAGTTAGGACAAAATATAATTGATATGAAATCTCAAAATAACCAAAATGGGTCCTAATAGACCGTCCAATTATGGGTTCTAACTTGTTAGGATGATATAGGTTCATATGTTTCTAGCATAAGACCTTATTAAATTTTTTTGTTATCTTCAAAAACTTGTAACTTAAAATGTAATATCCCTTTGACATCAACAACCCTTTGTAAGCTATATTTATCTATCTTTGATATAAATATAGTTTATGCTTTTATGAAATGTATGGTGTGAAGCAAGTGGACATTGTGCAAACTAGTGAAGATCTATAGTCAGTAGAGTAGAATTTAGTGAAAATGGTAGAGAAGAAAAGGTAGTAACAGTGTGTTTCTAAGCTTGATAATATTGTGCAAATCAACTGCATTATTATGAGAATATCTCTTTATCATTGTAAAGAGTTGTATATACCTTATCCATAGGATAGCAAGTCCTAGGTGTACAATTTTTTTTTTTTTTGGTATATTTCTACTTTAATAGTGAACCTCTATTTACAAGTCCAAAATAGTGAGATCCTATTTGTATTCATTATTATATTAGTAGTGAGCCTCTATTTTTAAGCCTAAAGTCGTGAGATCCTACCATCTTTTGTAATTAGAATATATATATCAGTGACTTATTCATTTTGGGAAATTGCTCACCATTGCTTTTCCTATTTTAAGATTTTCGCATATAAAGTTTGGGTATTCATGTGTTGTTGGTTATGTTTATTACTTTCTTATTATTTTATGAATGATGAATGATCTCAGTGTACATAATCTCCAGCACAATGATGTACAATTGATCTTTTTCATTGAATGATTCTCTTCTATTCTTCACTTCTTCACAACTTGCGAATTATGTTTTTTGGTTTATGCAATTTGGGTATATCTCTCACTACATGAGATGAACTTATTCTCATCTGATTATCAAAATTAATGTGATACATCCTACGATGCTAGAGCCAAACATCATCAATATGAGATAAAAAGAACCATCCTTTATATGCTCCTTATAGATAGTACATATGCTTTCCCATTCTCTTTCCTATAGCAATTATATCTCCACATCTCTTCCTGATTTTACATCCTTGATCCTTGAAAATAACATCATAACCATTCTCACACATCTATAAAACACTCAATTTTTTATATATAATCCTTTCACATAATGGACATTTTCAATGTTATTCTTACAAACAAATATAATAGACCCTTTACCAACAATATATGTTTCCTTATCATCACCAAATCTAACAACACCACCATCATATTTGCTAAGTGTTACAAATTTATTTTTATCTCCAACATATGATCATAGAAAGCACTATACATTAACCAATCATTCTTGTTTCTTCTATATAATATAAATTAGTCTCAACATTATAATCATATTTAACATAGATATTAGTGATATCGATTTTAGCTTTCTCTTCTTCTTCAGCATAATCCTCAGTTTCTGATTCATCATCTGAGATAGTAGCATCTTCATTCACATAGTAAGCCTTCTTATTTAATCTTTTGAACTTATTTCTTGGAGGTTTTAAGGGAATCTACTATCCAAATGACCAATCTTACCAAACCTAAATCATTTTAGGGGTAACATACCTTTGTACTTGTCGATACCTTGCTTTTGTCTTCATGCAAAGTTAGCCTCAAAATCTTCTTCCTCATCACAGTCAGGATCATTTTCTAATTTTGTATCTTTGATTGTTTTCCCTAATTTATTCTTGTATCTTCCAAAATTCCTCAACTCAAATGAGGTTAGGGTACAAAACAAATTTTCTTTAGTAAACTTCTTCAGACCATACGCCTCTTCAATTACTAAAATTTTGTCGTTGTAACTATCTGGTAATGTCACCAATATATTCTCCATGAAGTCCTCTTCATTAATAGTACCTCCTTAGTTCTTACCTTTATTAATTTTATTCTCAACTCTTTGAAAATATCTTTTATTGTATTAAACATCTTCCATTCTCAGGCTCTCATAATGTCTCTTAGCTATCAACTTCTTAGATAACTCTCTCATTTCCTTCATAAATTTTCTTCAACTTTTCCCAAACTCCATATGGTCTCTTCATTGAAATTACCTTAGCCAATTTATTCTTTGATAAAGAACTAATATTATCATACCTTTCTTTTTCATTTTCCAAATATTCTTTAATTTCATAAGTAGTTGGTCCATTCTGCGGAGGAACATACTTGGACTCTACATGCTTCAGAGTCTTCTAACCTACTGATACCAAGTATCCTTTCATCTGATCTTCCCATAAATTTTAGTGTGATCCATCAAACATAGGAATAGTCAATTTTTGTGCCATCAGATGTGCCTCAAGTGGTTAAGATCTAAACTAAGGATCCATGCTCTGATACTAATTGTTTAACAGGTTGAGTAACTAAGAGGGGAGATGAATCAATTATTCCCACAAAACTTTACAAAAATTTCCCTCTATCATTTACCACTTTAAAAGTTCCAATAAAAACTTAAGATTTTTTGGTTTAGTACATTAAACATCCATATAAAATATAAACATGAAATACATAGGAACACCGAAACATAGAACACCAGGTTTTACATGGAAATTCCAAAACGTGTAAAAATAAAGAGAATCCAATTCTCATAAAATATAAAAACACCTGATAAGGTGACAACAAAAGGTTATTTGATACAAATGTTCACTGCCAGAAATGCGCACTACCAATACATAAGGTTTTACTGCCAGAAGGCTCGTTGTTGGTAAATAAGGTCTCACTGCACATACACAGGGGATAACTATTCATACACAAGGGCTTATTATTGATACACAAGGTCTTACTATTGGGAGATATGAAAAGGAATAGAATCCACCTCTAAGGTGTATAGACCTCTGTTCATGAATACGAATCTCCTTTGTAAGAATTTGTAGTCACTTTATATATATTTCACATAAGCCACACATGCACACTCTCATTCTTATGTCCATGCCTTATTTATACAACACCATGAGATCCACAAGGTTAAATTCACAGTTTGAATTAGGTCACACAAAAATATTCCCCAAGTGGGAAGGAAAAAAATGACGACCACCTTAACCAATACAATATACCATGCTACAAAACACCTTATCCAAGGTACACATTAAAAAACCAAAGTTCAGACCAAATGATATGCCAAACACTCCAAAAAATACACCAATCTATTAGTACACAATAATACTATGCCAAAAACATAGTGACCAATACATAAAAGAGTTAAGATCTGAGTATTTTGACATCAATGACAACCATTAATGACATCACCATTGGAAAGCAACAATTTTACATTCTAACAATGGGACACCCAAAATATCTTGTATATTAGATGTGGTTGATGGTACACATGTGCTTGTTGTATGTAGTATAGTGCTTGGTATTAAGTGCATGAAATATTACAAATAAATAAAACATAAAGTAACTATCCCCTAATTTAAGGAAGTCCTAACCAAAATGTCAAACTAAATCAACTTGAAAAGGTAAGAACTATTTGCATGAGATGAGGGAAAAATAAAGGTGTTGATGTGGAGTTTACCTCCACCCCCATCAATTTTACTTGGGTTTTTTAATTATTTTGATATTTCAATAAGGAATATTCATTTACTATTGTGATAGAAGCAATCCTCGGCAGTTCACACTAAGTCTTCCTTCATTCCATCTTCAACTAGTGCATTTATTTTATTTTCTCTCGTTTGGACAAGAGATTTCTCCCACCGAGTTTTTCTCATTTTCCTTATTTGTGAGACATTGTATTAGTTTGTATGTGGGTTACTAATCAAGCCTTTTTCCTTAGACCTATCATTCTTACATTGAATGCTTATATTTTTTTTCTTTTTTATGTGGTATTTTTTGGAAAATGATATTTTTGTCTTTCTTTTGAGAAAGAAAAAATATGTTTCTAAAAAGAAATTTGAAAAAAAATAGAGAACATTTCCATTTGGTTTATTTTCAAGCATTTGATACCTAGTTTTTTATTTTTTACAAAAAAAAAAAGCTTAAATCCAAACAATTTCTTTATTTTGAGGAAAAAATTCAAAACCTAGCAATGGAAATTTTTCTACTTATATGTAGATTGAGAAAATTCAAAAAACATGACATGGATCCCAAGACAAAAACTCTTGTAGTAAAAATATATTTTTACTTAACTTGTAATAAGTTTATAAATGAATAAGTGATCTTTAGGCTTTTGATCATTTTGAATACAATGGTGAGGCTATATTGAACCCAATGTGCACCCAAAATTCTAAACAAGATTGGATCTCTCTAAAAAATAGATAATTTTTTTTTTAATATATTAGGCTATACTAAAATGTAGGAGAAATGATTGAGCATTGACACCATGGAGAAGTTGATGATGGTATCAACCCATAAGCCAAGAATGGTCTACAAGAACGTTGCCCACCATAAAGATGAGATCAAGCAATGCAATTTATATATCATAATAATTTTCTATTGAAAAATTAGAATGAATTAGGATACAAATGGGGTTAAATGGCATTATTATAATGCATAGATGAATTTATTTTGTAAAAAAATAATAGTTGTAAATTAGAAGAAAAAAAAATCTAACTCAAGCTTAGATATGTAAGCTAGAGCATGATTTGTAAACTAGTGCTAAAAAGTAAAACTTGAACCCAACTAGACCAAACTAAACGAAATCAAGCTTAGAAAAGTAAATTTAAGCCAAGCATACACATGTGAACATTTTCTCAATTATGCACAAAAATATATTCTTGAGAATGTGCACAATTAATGTATCTAGCATATTCAAATGTGCATGATGCAACAACTATATGTATGTGCAACATTAATGAATAATCAAATATTTGTATCATATATCTAAATATTTTATATTATGTTAGTTTTGTTTTGTGTAATTCTTTATTATTTTTTCAAGTTGTATTTTTTCTATTATTTAGTTTAGATGTTAAATACTTACTTCACAATATTCATTCTATATTACAACAAGGGAACATAAAAATAGGTGTTTATCTCCCTCAATAGGAATGTGATTTAAACTATTTATGTTTCAATTAAGTATATTGTGATAGGCCTTGAACCCTTTGACACGATAGCAAGTTAATAGACAAGAGAGATCTCACAAGAGGTGACACTACCAAAATGGAAAAACTTACCAAAATCATTTTTAAAGGGAAGATTTTGAATGAAGTAAAAAAATTGTGTGAACACGGGACCTAGCCATTAAAGAGCTACATTGTAAGATCTTGTTTCTTTAGGAGGGAATCCTAAAACATCTTTTCAAATGTTAAATTCTAGAATTGAGACTAGAGAAGCCTACATAGGGTGAAACAAGAAACTCAAAGACAAGTAGAAAATATAAGTAGCCTCCATGTCAAAATAGGTAAACAAAACAATAATTATTTTTAAAGAAACCCTTGACCTTTCTTACAAAAAAATACGTTGAACTAAGAAAAACTAAGCAAAATAAACATGGAAAAGAACAATGCTATCAACTATAATAAAGCTATCTATTGTGTCCACCTCTATAAAAACAATTAGGACCGACGTATACAATAGAATCAATATCCATAGAACTTGCAGTAGAATGTATAGTTAGGAGGAGCCCCCTTGAGATAACCAAATAGTAAAAAGATGCATATCCCAAGCATACATGAGATAACAAAGACCACAACAGACCAAGAGAGAGGAGCACCTTAATATTTGATTGATAAGAGGAAGTTAGTAAATGCTCGGTCTCTACCATGGAAGTTTAATAAAGTCATAGAATAGAAGATAGGGAAACATAAACCCCAATAAGCGACACTAAATCGTCAAGCCCCAAAATAGATCCAATAAACTAATAATAGGAGTAATGTTCACCTCCATAATACTACCTAAAATAAAACTAGAGGGAATCTCAAAAGACTCCAATTGAGGAACTCTTGCAAATGAATATGGGTAGAATAAATAAAAAACCCTCCACCTATATCCAACATAGGAAAGAAAGATACAATAGACCATTTAGAAACACTAATGCCATAGCCACATAAAAAGTTTAATGAGGTACCCGAAACCATGACTTCTTGGCCCCAACTAAAGTAGAGCCATACATAAGTGGGGTAGAAAGGAAATAAAACATCCTAAGCTAAGCATTGTTTATAAATTTAGAGGTTAGTAATCTAGAAACCACATCCCTCATCCTCCAACATATATCTATTAATACAAGAGTGCAAGCATATACAGAGATCCCCACACATAGATATAATTCACATAGTGCATAACTAGAGAAAGTGCACCTCTAGAGAAGAAATGCACGAAAAAGGGTCCTACAAATATATACCTAACATCAAGATCTAGATTTGTGGAACTAAAAATCTTGGCCAGGATAACCATTAAAGGTAGACATTTAAAAGACACTCTGGTGCAAAATGAGGGCCAATAGAGAAAGACCCTAGAAAGGCAACCATTAATCCAAAATAGGGTCAAATATTGCATAGTCGAAACATCCAAGGATAGGGAAAAGTAATAAGAAAACCCACCCAATATATTACCTCTAACCTCTCTATAACTACATCACTGCCATTATGTCTTATAATAAGAGAATATCCCTATCAAAAAAGGGAACATGGAGGAGAATATTAAGACCTCATAAACTATAACTTGATCTTGTTTTGAATCTTAACATACCCTTCCCCATCTCCATACACTCCAAAAAAACCTAGCTCCTCTATTTCCTTACCAAGTCTCCATGAAACTCCACTTGGTATATAATTGAGCTTGTTTATATTTCTAGTGTTACATTACAGAGATTTGAGATCTTAGCTTTTATCCAAGGGCCTAGGATATTAGCTTTCATCCATGGCCCTAGGATCTTATTTGCATACATAATAGATGATAAAAAGTAGCTTGTAATTTTTGGTATTCATTATAGATGGTAGTTGATGGAAAAAAGGTTCATGACCATAATATAATATGTATTTAGTAATATTTTTTTTTTAGTTGGCATATATTCAAGGGATTACATATTAATGAACTTCATAAAGAAGAATATTCTTATCATAAAATCACTTCTTCTTTATTTTTTTTAATCATTCTCTCTTTGGACATGATTTTAAGTTTATTCACAAAATTAATGTGTTGGGCGCATGATATAGTCACACTACCTATGTATAGGTGATGTATTAAAAAATTTACCATATTTTACATGTGATGCATGTACATAATATTCAAAATATTTGATGTGTTTCCAAGCAACTAAATATGTATACCCATGATATGTGTACGGGAAAGTCACCCTGGAGAGATAAAATTGCAATTTTTACTATCATGTGTGTAAGATCTTGTCACATTATATATGACACATGTAGGAGCTAATTATGTTGTGTATAGATAGTGCATGTGCATATCGATCATTTTGTCATCATGTCAAGTTAATATAATATGGTCCGTGTACTATTTTGATGTGTTCATGCACTAATTATTGCTCTACAAACTAAATAGCTTTTAATTCTCAAAAAGGGATGCATATGTCACTAGGGACACTATGAAAGGAACCTTGAGAGAATGCATTAGGTCTGGGGATTATTTATATTTGTGGAGTATATAAGCTTATGTTGCTACAATGGCATATGTCACTAGGGACACTATGAAAGAAACCTTGAGAGAATGCATTAGGTCTGGGGATTATTTATATTTGTGGAGTATATAAGCTTATGTTGCTACAATTGCAATGGCTACTAATGTTTTGAATTTTTCACTTCTAAGACGAATATAGATTGCTTGATCAATTAATATGTTACCTAAGGTTTAAGGATAGTTTTAAACAAATAGAATTACTTATAAATGTAAACAATAATATAAATTAACTGGAAAAAGTAACCACCACTATTAAAAACACAAGAAAAAAACACAAAATTTGAAAAATATGTGTAGTTAGAAATTGAGTTTTGTTTTTACCGAAAATTAATGCAAATTACTTTGAAGAGGCTAAAACAATAGTTGATCACAGTATCGAAGTTAAAGATCTCTACAGATAAGTTTTCTGTTCCGCACACTACTAAAGGGCATAGGAATTTGTTTCGCTTACTGAGATCCATGATATATCTTGTTATTTATTCTTAAGCAAAATTTCTATTTTGAGAAGAAATGACTCCAAAAAATCTGCTGCTGGGATTTTGCTCAATTCTCCTTTGAAGTTCGTGACCACGGGCGGAAAAATCTATTTATAGAGCATCCCAAAGAGGAAACAGAACTCATACTCTTAATTTCTTAACTGTAAGACGAAATAGAAAGAGTAGAAGAATGGCAAGTGCAAGAAAGCTTCTGTTCGTATTCATGGTGATTACACTTTGTGTAAATCTCTTGCTCTCGTCATCCTATGTGACTGGTAAATCTAATATTGGGCCTTGATTCATTTAAATGTTTTTGTTGGATCTTGAAAAATTAAAATGATATTAATGAATTGGAAATGGTGGCAGCTTCTGAAGAATCAGGTGTGGAAGGAGCAGAACCTTTAAAGAAAAAAGGAGGTGGAGAAGGAAGTGGAACTGGAGGTGCAGCACGTAAAATAATTAAATGCATATGTTGCAAGTTACAAGGAGACAAATATTGCTGCAAAAAATGTTGTGGCGATGACTCATGCTAACCACGAATGCTTCTTAAATTACCATCAATAATTGTTGATGCCTTTCAACAAGACTGAAATAGAATAAGCTTGAATAGCATATCGTATGCTTGATTGAAAGCTTATGTGATTCTAAGCTTTTCAACTGCATACCTGGTTTGTACGTTTCAGCTTCATACTATTATGAAACGTTATGATACTCCGGAATAATAAATAGATTTGTTTAGATAAATTGTAATTGAACATGTTATAAAAATATTGTATAATTCAAAAATAATACTTGTTGACATTTGGGAATTGTAGAAATATGATATGATTACAGATTGCGGCTTTTATAGGTCTTAATCTTAACAAATAATAACAAGGCGCAAAGCAACTAAGTTCCTATAAAAATTTTCTAATTAATATTATTTTATAATAAATATACAATTAGTATATTTAAATATAATAAAAATAATTAAATTAATACTAAATAAATTAATTTAATTATCTTATAATTTTTTTTTGATCAAAAGTGGATGAACCTTAATTATCTTATAATTAGTTTATATATATTATATAATTTATTTATAATTCAGATAAAATATTTTTTTTTAAAAAATTTAATGTATAATTAAAAAATGTTATATTAATTTTAAATATTTTTTTAAAAATTATAAATATATTTTTTATTTTTAAAATATAGTATGACTTGAAATTTTTTAATTTTTAAAAATTTATCTTATAGTTTATTAGAAATTTTAAGAGGTTTTACATAGTAGTGATTCCAAACAATAAATATCTATGCTTTGATTAAAAATATTGTTAAAATATTGTCTCCTTAAACATTAACTTAGCAACTGAATTTCAAAAAAAGCCTCCCAAATTTACTTTAACTACTATAGGCAAGAACTAATAATTAAATCTCCCTTCAACTTTTTACAACTTTTTAAAATTTTTCGATTTGTCATACTTTATAATTTTATATATCATGACAACAATAATAAAGCATAGGTTTCCTTAAATAAGCCCAACATGTAATGGACCTCAAAATACATAGAGAAAGAAAATGACAGAGGAAATTAACTTTTACGAATTTCTACAAACGATCTGATTCTCAACGATCTGATTCTCAAAATCTCTGGATATAGGATAAGTAGCTTTTTTTCCTTTTTAGTTCCTGCGGCGCAGGTAACTATTGTGGAGGCTGAAACGTTAACTTTTGATTAATCCTCCCGCTCACAGCCAGTAACATGCCATTATTTTCCTCTTGCTATTTTTGTGTTCAAAGTTTGCTCAGGAAAGATGACCGAGGTTTAGCCCTTGCCTGTGTAAAATGCCCGCTGGCACATTTCCTTTGGTCAAGTCGGGAGGCTTTGCACATGATCTTGCATGTATCAAAGTGTTGGGGCTACCATTTTTGCAGATGATGACATATTTTCGCAGGAAGCATTGACGACGGCAACAACAGATGGCATTTTCCTTTTGACATGCAGGTGAGACGTGGTATGCCGTTTAGCTCATTCATAGATTTCGGTGAGAGCGCTTAATAAAACCATAATAACAAAATGTGTTTAAAAGCTTAGATCTGCAAACACATTTTCGTGATTCAGCAGGCGATCAGTGATGTTTAAAAAGTTCAGGGCACCCAGGTTTTCAAAAAAAAAATAGGGCATGTTGTAGACGCCCGCGAAGTATCCAGCTATGGCTGCGTTGGAATCATTTTCGTATCTGTTTATGTTTGCAAGTTTTTGAAATGCTTTGGGCATTGGCCTTGTAATATTTGTGTTTGAATTACGCGATTTCGTAGCTCAAAACTAATTCTTTTTGACCGCTAGCTAAGATTTTGGCTTGTTCTTGCATTCTTGACTTCTTGATTTATATTTTCTTGAATTTGGGTTTGGATTTGCATCTTGTTGGCTTGATCTTGAACTTGAAATCTCCTCTCACTTATCTCCTTGATGAATGGCTTGCAATTTGTTGATTTCTGTTTGAACGTCTTCAAACTTAATCTTGCCACAGCCCTTCATTCGCTAAGCATCTTCAACCTTACGTGCTGATGACAAAAATCTGAGAGCCTTTATGGCCCAAATTTGATATGATGTGACTTCTACACTCAGATTTTGTGCCCAGATTTGCAATTCGCAGTACTAAGTCTCCGATTTTCTTCAAAATTGAAGTGTTAGCAGCCCAGATTTGACTAATTTGATCGTTCTTCCATGTTTTCTTTCAGCTCTATCCTTGTATGATGTCAAAATTTGGATCGTTATTCCCAGGTCTACAAGTTAGAAGGTCTGATTTTCTCTACTGGTTGCACCCATATTTGAGATTTGCAGCCTTAGTACTCAGATTTTGTTGAATTTATGATTGGCCCAGCCCAAATTTAAAGCTTGGTGTTCGAATCCTTCCTCTTTCCTTGGCTCCCTCGTCTTTTGATTTTGAATCTTTTCCATCCTTATCTTCAATCGTCCTCATCTTGCCATTTAATATCATTTATTGGCATTTTGAAACTATAATCAAAATCAAAGAAATGATTAATGAACTTACCAAGGGCTATATCTCTTGTAGTAGAGACTTAATCATCATCTCAAATTTGAAACATATTATGCCCCTATGATGATAAAGCTTGAACTCCTAAGACCTTTACCTTATTGATTTAAACTAAAATTTAAAATCCATCTTTTAATTATATGCAACAGTCTTGAATGCCATATAAAACACTAGTTGGAGCGACATACTTACATTGTCGATACTGATAAAAACTGAATTTGAGACTAAATTCTAAAACTAATTCAAGTCTCCTGATGTCTTTGTTAAGTCTAAATCTTATCCTGTCCTTGGAAATACTTCAATTTTGGCTTGAGATGCGTATTGTATCACTCCCAAATTCATTCAATTTGCTATTTTCCGTGTCTAGAACGAATTCAGATCTGCAAATGACTCGAATTCAGACAAGCCCAATTATTGCTTGATTTTATGTATGTTTCCTTCAAGTTGCTGAGGTTGGTAAGTGCTTCAGATTTTCCTCCTAGTAAATTCCTCAAGATTCAAATTTGTAATGAAACTGTGGGTGTTGCTGTAGGAATAAATTTGCTACCCTGTATATGATTGAATTTTGAATTGGGTGTTAAAAGGATTTCAACACCCAATTTGTAGGAGCCTTACCACCCAAAGGTGGCATCCCCTTATTTAGGCCGACTTGGGCCTCTTTCATCATATTCAAACCTATTGGAGTTTATTTATGGTGTTTGCGATTAAATTTGGGGCCTTGCATTGAATATAAACCTACACCTTTAGTCTTGGAGGTCTGGTATTAAATTTGAGGTCCTGGCTTATCGATTTTAAGGCCCAATGCTTGGGGCTTGGCACCAAACGATCAGATTTAGGTCCATAAGTTAGATATAAAGGGCCATATGTTCAGATTTGGGACCACACATTTGATATTAGGGCCTATACGTTTGAACTTCAGGGCCATTCCTTCGAAATGAGGCCCATGTTCAATTACAATCCCTCAATTTTGTTACATGGAACAAATATTCTTCAAAATTCCTTGCATCTTTCCGAAGCAAGCATGATTGAAGAGCCAAGAACTAACACACAAGATGGTAGTCATGAATGGTAGTCATGAATGCAGAGGAAACCATTCTCAGAAAACTTAAAGAAGTTCTTTCAAATGTGTTTAGACAAGGGAGGAGCCCTTTTGAAAGATGCTTTTCAAATGTGTTTAGACAAGGGAGGAGCCCTTTTGAAAGATGCTAAAAAAGGCTTGAAAGGGAAATTTGAAGTAGGTGATGCTGAAACCATGCTATATGAGGCTGCAGATATTTTTTCTACAGCTTCTCTTCTTGACCCTTCAAGCTTGGTAGCTGTAGGATAGTGGGGAAACACCTTGCTTGTTCATGGGGAACTTAAACTAAAACTAAGCCAGGAGCTAAGGAGTTTGCTTCAATCGAGAAACTATTCCTTGTCTAAGAAGGCACAGAGATACTATCCTGATGACTTGAGGCTAGCTATGATGGACAAAGAGACAATTGCAGAAACTTTACATCAGGTATGTAAAGAGTGTGATAAGCTTCTAGTTGAAGCCGGAAGGAAGTACCAGAAAGCATTGTTGTTGGATAAATATGATGTAAGGTCTTTGTATAACTGGGGACTTGCACTTTCCTTTTGTGCTCAACTATTTTCAGGAGGGGGAGAGGTAAAAACAAAGATTTCAAGAACCCTTCAATTGGCAGTTATTAGAACTTGTGTTTATGCCACTTGCTAATAAATGGACAGTTTTCAGTAAACTTTGAGTCTTTTATTTAGGATTTTTCTGTGCTTCAATTCTTGTGGTCCACATGCCAATTTCTTATCAGTGGAAGAGAAAAAAAGTAGCCTACTTTATTGAAGATATAAATTTACTAGGGAGCTTCCCTGTAAATAAAATTTGAGGAGTGAAAGACTATAACTGTAAAATTTACAAGTGGTAAACCAAAAAATGCAAATAGAAAATTATTTTGTTACTAAAAGGAAGCACCACACTGTAAATGCTCACTCATCCACTACTATGTGTTCTCAGGGATTCATGGGCCCACCAAACTTTTGGGCTGAATTCATGGTAGGATATCTAGCTTCTTTTTAGTCCAAAGTTTCAATCTTTTTTCTTGTAGACAAGTAAATCTAATAAAAAAAAACTTCAAGACAAAATCATTGGCTGCAATGCATATCCAGCAGTCATTCTATTGCCAATGCTATGTTCACTGACCATGCACCATGTGTTCACACACTATAGTCTTTCAGCCCAACCGATCTTGTAATACAACATTATCTCTGAGCATTCCCAAGTCCTTACGTTTTCATATATCCTTAAGAAAGTCATACTTAAGACATTTGACAATAAAGATGAGAGGTACAATTAGATTTGATTTTGGCAAGAAAATTCAGAATGGTGGGTGAAAACCTTCAGTTGATCTATAAAAGAGATCTTGACTGCTGCAAAATTGGCACTTATACCTAATTATTGAAATTTAAAGGGCCTGAAATCTCAAAAGATACCATGCACACACACATTCTATATTCACGACCACCTCATTGATGATAGGAGATGTGATACACGAGCAACCAGTCATCACTAGCTGATGGTGAGAACAGTAGGCACTCAATTATATTTTTAGTGCAACATTTTTACAGTATTCGTAAAACTAAAAGTAATGCTTGACACATATCCTTTTAATCTTTTACTGGTTCCTCCATCTTTTTGCAATTTAATGAAAACATGGTGGATTATATTCTATATGTTTAAGAACCCCACTAAAACTTGTATACCAATCTTTCAAAGTTTAAATCATTGGTGAAAGCTCTGTTGCTTTCATGGGTCCCTTTGATTGTATGGCATTGAGAAGGTTGTTTGTAAATGTTCTTCAACTTGCCAGTTATCTATGTTGTTGTGGCACTGCCCTTTGTGTTCTTAGCTTGCATATAAATACATGACAATATAAAAATGGTTGATATCAAGCTGGTTATACATTTCTAAAATTAAGTGTTCCAATTCCATGTCATGTTTTTCTGCTAAATTTCCAGCCACTTGGGCTCTTATATCGATATTATGGTTATTATGGATTTGGTTCAATTGTTATAAGTGTTGTATACTTTCCATATTTAGTAGTCGGGATAGGATGTGATTTGGTCAGCTGGCATTGCCAAGTCAAAGGCATGCTTCCTTTGACTTAAACTCTATTGCTTTCTTTGGGCAATGATTCTTAATGCATTTGCCACTTCATGGAACCTTTTGATAGACTTTTTTTGTGGCATTGCTATATTGAAATGGTCCCTAGTTTGATTGATTTCTTCCTCTCTCAATTACGTGTGCTTTGTTTCTCTCTTTACTGATCTTTTGGCCTAATTTTGCATGGATACTCCATCCATTTTGTTAACCAACCATTGACAGCTCAAACACTTCAGACTTGGGCATGATTACTTCATCGCTTTGCTACTTTTCCTTGATGATTAAGTGGAAGATTGAGGTGGCTTTCTCACTTGAAAGGTGCACCACTTGAGATTTGTCTTGGTCATTCTTTGTCATCTATCCATTGCGGAAGGTATCAATAGCAGGGAACTTTTCATCTTTTACTTGGAATAGTCCAATGTTGAGCAATTTTCAAGAATTGTTAGTTGAAAAACTTGACCATGAGTGGACAACTTGCAACTTGATTAAGGAAAAACTTAGTTGACGTTGATTGACACAAGAAGTATGACCTAATATAAGAACAAGGAGGGCCTGTATTTGGTTTTCATATCATATTCTAGGAAAATAGAACAAATAATCAGGTGCAGCTTCTAGCTATGCATTTTATTGCTTTTCTACGTAGGTAATTTTATATAACGCAGCCCTACCAGCATTTGGCAGGAACTACGCTGCAATTGCAGCCCTTGTTTTTTTGGCCCACACCTATTTCTAATTTGTTATTCACTGTAGCAACACAATTCAATATTGGACATACAATAGATACTATCTCTAATAACAATAAAAAATAATTTTTGAGAAGAGTTATGCCTATATAAAAATGAAAAAAATATATTGACAAGAAATTATCATAGATAACATTCATGAATCCTTAACATATTTCTTAGAAATTTTAGAATAAAAATATGCTCCAAATACTTGAGAGGAAACCCCAAAGAAAACTAGTATTACTAAGAAATAGTTCAAAATAGCATTAATTTATAAGACTAGGAGATATGGTAATTAAAATCTACATGGAATTAAGCATTCCTACATTCATACCTTTTAAACCTTATCACCCATCACTAAGGTTTTCCTTTAAAATACTAAAGTTGTCTATGTAAGTCGTGGTCAGATATAAAGCAACATTTTATTTGTAAATGTTTCTTTATCAAATTTAGTAACATCTATTGATCATGATAATGAACAAGTGGGAAAAATCGCTTCGTTTGCTAATGACTAGGTACACTTTTTGTTTTGTTTTTATAAACTGAATGCTGGCCTAGATAGAAGCATGCTTGCAATTTTTTTTTTATCATTTAAGGGTCGAGGCCAAGAGATTTGTATTAAAACTTGGAAAATAGAAAGATAGTAAAAAAAATAAACAACAAGAAAAATATTGTATCTGGTTCATATTCCAATCCAACTGAGAGGATTGTGAACCCAGCCGAGCACCTAGGCTCAACAAGAACTTAAAAAATCAAAGTTTTAAAATAGAAGCTAAAAAATGGTATTAATGTTTGCAAAAAAACACACAGAAGCCCAAGCTGCCTTATCTCAGTCGGAAGGAGATGTGGAATCATTCTCTGTGGAGGGTACAAAATTTGATTTTGGGCTCCCCACCAAAATCGAGAAGCCACTATTACCCTCAGGATCTTCCTTGGCTGAGGCGTCCACCAGTTCAGCGTCTACCTCCTTTGTATCTTCCTCCTTGTTTTTAGCCATGCCAGGATCCTCATCATCGTGGGTTTCCTCTGAATCTTCTTTTGAGGCAGTCTCCATTTCTTCATCTTCTTCCTCTTTATCTGAGGACTCAAGGCTTCGCAACCCATCCAACTTTTCATCATACTTATACTAAAAAACTCATGGAAGGTTTTCATCCAGGTTGTCTCCATAAGGGGCATTCAAGCCCTCTACAATTCCCAAGAATTTGGAAAGGAACTATATTCCTTTTTCCATCATGCTCTTGCGCAGCTGGTGGTCTTCCCACTCCCAACTAGAGAATGAAAAGACACCTTGGAGGACCAGCATAAATGTTCCTTCTTTTTCCAATCGCAAAACTAGAAAATGGTTGCCCATCGGTCATAACTTTTGTCAAATCCCATGGGAATGGGGTGGTGAGATTTAATTCGATGTTCATCATTGCATTGTGGAGGCCCACTAGGAAGTTTCCTGAGAAAAGATGATTGCAGAGGTCTTCAGCCAAATTTCTGGAGGCCCCAGCAACCAAGATGCTGGCAAGAAAGCCAAAGTAGATGTCGGAAAGGACTCTATATCTGTGGTTGGTTCAAAGGAAGTTGTACCCTAACACCTTTTGAATTGCATGTATGAACAAAGGATGCTAAAAGTCGCAAACTTCCCTAATATGATTTGAAGTTATAGGAGTATCGAATGTGATTTTCTCCAGATCCGAACGTAGCTTCATTGTGGTGTCCATACCTCGAATTCAAAAAATGTAACTCAATATCCAGAGGAAAGAGAGCAGCCTACAACTATTAATCTCTAAGTTCTATTGATGATTAGTGACCAGCACTTAGTCATTCACTTAGGCAATTTTAGTTGGCTATCACTATGGCTGAGATAAAACTATGCAAGGCCGAGCAACATTGCCGAGCAGTTTTCAGTTTGCCTAGTTACATTGCCGAGCCGAGTTACATTGCCAAGCTGAGTAGGATATAGAGATGTTATGTGTCGAGCGACAGAGAAGTCAAGTGCAGAGTAGAACAGTTTTTGCATACATGTTAGGAATGATTCAAACTTCGAGGATAAGTGATCTGGCCGACTTTTATAAGTATTTTGGGCCGACTTATGTATGCATTTAATATTTTTCTACAAAGTTAGTTATACATTTAATTTTTTTATCCTATGCATGATCTATTGTAAATATTAATTGTAATACCATCAAGGTATGGGTATTGGATCTTGATTGTTGATCTAGATCTTGCTATCAGATTTGAACAAATATATTAGATTGTTTCTAAACCCTATTTTGTAAGTGTGTAAGAAGAGATTAGATGAAGTGTCTAGTGACTACATTTTTGAAGCGAAATGCAGAGAGGATTATTTTGTTCAGAAGCAGAGCTCAAGTAGAGTATCAATACAGTGAACAGGAGAGTAAAGCTATATCAGATTATGAGATCATAGAAGGTACTGGAAAGAGGAGATTCATCATCAGCATCAGAGTGCATAACGAAGGATAAATACTTGAGACATTCTAATCATTGTATCAGGTGAAAATATCTTAACAGAGTGGTTCTAACAGACCTTTCTTAATCTCCTAACATAGTGCTTACTTTATTGTAAGTTTAAATCCTTTCACATGGTATATTGTAATGATCTTTAGCTCTTAACCGTGTAGACCTTTAATAGGGTAGATTGCATTTTGTAATCAACATTTGTAGCCTTAACAGGCACACTTTATTATTGCAGTAGTGGAGAATTTTGTGGGTGTCATCCCCGTCTAGTTTTACCTATTTGGGTTTCTGGGTTACCAAGTTCTTGTGTTATGTGTTATTTATTTCATTGTGTGGATGCTATCTAAGATTACTTTAGATTCATATAGGTATGAATGTGGATCAATTTGTTTTAAGTGTTTAATTTTGAAGATCTAATTCACCCCCCCCTCTCAGTATCTTTCTTTGCCATTATTGTATTTCCAACAATTGGTATCATAGATCAGTTCTCTAAAAAGGTCATAATCATCTTGAGAATATAGATCTTGAGATGGAGATCTACAAGATGGGTAAAGTAATTGAGAATCAAAAGATTGATATTCAGCTAGCACTACAACAGCTTGAGACTGCAAGACAAGAATTAAAGAAGTCCTTGACTGCAAGAAAAGATTTGGCCAAACTAATGAATGACACTCATTATCAGGAAGAAGACACCTCAAATCTATTTCAGAATGGAGATTCTACTGAGAGCGATGTAGCAATAGAAGATCTACTAGAAAAGAATAGTGCACTATGTGAAGAAGTCGGAAACTTGAAAAAGGAACAAGAAGCCCAATCAATAAGAATGTGTGAAGTTATTGAATAGAAAAAGAAAGCCAAAGATGACAAGGCTATGGTAGAAGAAGACAAGAGAATGATGACTACTAGACTTGATGAAAGAACACATGATGTACAAACAATGATAGTCAATCAAGTAGACATGGCAAATCAGCTACTACTTGTGAATTAGGAGATCAGTAGGAAAGACTTGGAGATTGTAAATCTTAGATCTGAGAATAATCAATTGAAAGATGAATTGAGATATGAGAAAGAACTTAATAATAGAGTGAATGATCCCAATGCAGCTATGAGCTACTTTGAACAACTGGTGGAAGCATCAAGAAGACCTAAATATTCTTCTAGATTAGGTCACACTAAATAACACACAACCATTGAAGAAGGAGAATCATCTAAGACAGGTGAAAGAGGGAATGCAAAGCCAAGAAACAAAAAACCTATTTTTCACCACTGTGGGAAACCATGTCATACAACAAACATTTTTCAAAGCAAGAATGGTAAGTCCAATCCGAAAACTAACTTTAATGGTTATTACTTTAACTATAATAAGTTTGGACATCAAGCACGTGAATGTAAAACAAAGGAAAGAAAAACACCTAGACTCAATGGTAATTACTATAATTGTCACAAATACAATCATAGAGAACAAGATTGTAGATCTAAAGGTAAACAGAAGTAGACATCCAAGGTACAAGAGAAATCACCAAGAAAAGGCAATACTTTATAATTGAGATTACAATACAGGGCATAGTTGTCATTACTGTGGTGAGTATGGACATGTTCCAGAAAACTACATAAGGACACATTTCAGAGGAAAGTCTAAAAGTTGGATGAATGGAAGCCTAGGTTGTCACAGTTTATCTAAAAATTGGTCATACAAGGAAAGATTGTAAGACTAGAGTACCTGCTCCTACTATTGAGAAAATTAGAGCACAGATGAACAAGACATGGGTTAAGAAGTCTAAACCATGCAACAGTGAAGCAAGTGAAGCCGAGGTCTCCCAATCCAATGGATCAAGTGATCACATCATCTCCAACTAAGAGAAAGAGGTATGTAAGGAACTGCATCTAAAATTATTATCTTACATCAGTTTCTAACATGAAATGTACCAAAGTCCATATTTACATATGTTAAGATGCACCAGGACATATTTTAAAGGAAAATGCCAAGATGAGCCAATTGCACTATAGGTGTTGAGCACCAATCATGGACACTAAAGCCAAGTTATTTAGTGAGTGCCAAGTTTTGTTGGCCGAGTAAACTTTATGATGGCTGAGTTTAGTAAGCTGAGTGGGATGCAAGTTGTGTTAAAGCTGAGGATAGTTTTCTTGCACTAACTCAATGGGAAAAAAATTCATTTCTTACCTACCTTGACCTTTCAAATTTTATACGGATTAATAGTTGACACTTCATTCTTACTTTGCGATTTTTACTATTTATGAAGCGATTGAAGTAATTTGCAGAATTGATCGTAACGGAGTTAGCATCAAAGATTTTGTTAGCGTGCTGTCGACAATCCTAAGGTGAACAGTGTGAAGAGATACTTTCTGAGGTACTATGTTCTTCATCCTTCCAACCCTAATTTCAAGATTATGGCTGAAAGTTCTTCCACACCAACTAAGAGTATGGAGGCAGAACAAGAACAAATTTAGTTAGTACAGAGTGATGAATGTGAACCTCTCAACTTTCGATCCGTTCCTAAAAGTGAAATTCAATGTGATTTAATGGGAGCCCTCTCATCTATTCCACCCAAGGTACTTATGATCCATGATGTTCAATCATGTTATATGGTTAAGATTGGTGAAGTAGGTGATAGTGAATTGAGGAAATCCTATAGCAAATTGTGTGTTAATGAAGTTCTGAAGGAAGAATTCAAACACTTCGCAGACAAAGGGTTAACTCGTGCCCTAGATTTTCCACAAGGTTTCAAAGATGAATGGATTAAGGTTATCCTTAGATGAGTTCATGACATGTGTATGCGGTTGGATAATGGACTAGTCAAGATCACCAAAAGCATGATTCATTGAGTGACTGGATATCCTGTAGTAAATGAAAAATGAATAATGAGGGATAATAGCAAAGAAGAAATTACACTAAACACTGGAGCCATATGGAACAATAGAGGTATGAATATGTCTACAATAACAAACCTAGAACTTGATTATGGAGTAAGAGTAATAGCACATAAGTTCTATCAGTCGAGCAGATTGGATAGTGTTCCTTGTACAGCCATTGATGAGGCATGGAGATTTTTTAAGAAGAATCATACATATGATCTTGCTGAGCTACAGTAGAATCAATTAGCCGAGAACCTAGCATCAATCAGAAAGGCTAAGAGCTCATCATGTAATTTTCGTTCCTTACTAGTCTGTATATTTTTCTACATTCAGGATACATTTCCTACATTGGGAAATATTGTTTGGAAAAAGGATAGACCCATTACAGTTCAGATTAGTGAATGTATTGCAAAACTAGGAAGTAATTTCAATAGCATAATGGGGAGCTACTTTGTAGAATTCAAGAAGAGAATGAGATTAACGACTAGGATTCCTAAGTCACTAGTGGAGAAACACTATGAAGAAATATGTTTACTAGTTGATACAGATAACACTTATATCAAGGCTGTGACACCTAGGATAACATGCTTAGAACCATTTCCATATGAAATTAATATTGATGAAGCATCAGCTTCCATCATTGTACTCCTAGCCGAGGCAATTGATACTACAGCAGAGAGATTTGGAAATTTTGATGAGGCCAAAGCGAAAATTTCTAGAAGCTTGAATGAGGGAACAATGGAGAGAAAAAGAAAGAAGATTGTGAAGAATTTGAAGAAAATTGTTGGCTTAGGTAGTGATGAAGAACTTGAGGATGCACCTTTAGGACTTACCACTAGACAAGGTGAGGATATATCCATAGAAGAGGAAGTTAGTGCATCAGAGGAGGTCACTGAGAAAGCTAAGGGTGAAAGACCATCAATTGTCATAGTAACCAAGCCAAGCAAAGCCAAACCTAAGGTTACACCTCCTGCAACTAATCATCCAAGGACAAGAGCATCTATTGTTACTTCTCTAGTAGAAGTACAAACAAAATTTTATGGGAAGAGGAAAGTTGCAGAAAGCAGTTCTGGAAAGGAGACTAAGATTGCTCCTAAGGCTAAGCCGAGTAAGCCAGCAAAGAGGTCAAGAAGGAAACTAAATTTGGGGACAGATAGTGATGAGGAAAAGATAGAAATTAATGTGACACATCCTACCATGCCAGAGCCAAATATCATCAGTATGAGATAACAAGCACCATCCTTTAGATGCTCCTTCTAGATAGTACATATTCTTTCCCATTCTCTTTCCTATAGCAATTATATCTCCACATCTCTTCCTAATTTTACATCCTTGATCCTTGAAAATAACATCATAACCATTCTCACACATCTATGAAACACTCAATATTTTTTGATATAATCCTTTCACACAATGGACATTTTTAATGTTATTCTTACCGACAAATATAATAGACCCTTTAACAACAATATATGTTTCCTTATCATCACCAAATCTAACAACACCACCATCATATTTGCTAAGTGTTACAAATTTACTTTTATCTCCAACATATGATCTTAGAAAGCACTATACATTAACCAATCATTCTTGTTTCTTTTATATAATATAAATTAGTCTCAACATTATAATCATACCTAACATAGATATTAGTGATATTGATTTCAACTTTCTCTTCTTCTTTAGCATAAAACAAGTAATCCTCAATTTCTGATTCATCATCTGAGATAGTAGAATCTTCATTCACATAGTAAGCCTTCTTATTTAATCTTTTGAACTTATTTCTTGGAGGTTTTTAAGGGAATCTACTATCCAAATGACCAATCTTACCAAACCTAAAGCATTTTAGGGGTAACATACCTTTGTACTTGTCGATACCTTGCTTTTGTCTTCATGCAAAGTTAGCCTCAAACTCTTCTTCATCATCACGGTCAGGATCATTTTCTAATTTTGTATCTTTGAATGTTTTCCCTAATTTATTCTTGTATCTTCCAAAATTCCTCAGCTCAAATGAGGTCAGGGTACCAAACAATTTTTCTTTAGTAAACTTCTTCAGACCATACGCCTCTTTAATTGCTGAAATTTTGTCACTATAACTATTTGGTAATGTCGCCAATATATTCTCCATGAAGTCCTCTTCATTAATAGTACCTCCTTAGTTCTTACCTTTATTAATTTTATTCTCAAGTCTTTGAAAATATCTGTTATTGTATTCAACATCCTGCATTCTCAGACTCTCATAATGTCTCTTAGCTATCAACTTCTTAGATAACTTGACTCTCTCATTTCCTTCATAAATTTTCTTCAACTTTTCCCAAACTCCATAAGGTCTCTTCATTGAAATTACCTTAGCCAATTTATTCTTTGATAAAGAACCAATATTATCATACCTTTCTTTTTCATTTTCCAAATATTCTTTAATTTCATAAGTATTTGGTCCATTCTGTAGAGGAACATACTTTGACTCTACATGCTTCAGAGTCTTCTAACCTACTGATACCAAGTATCCTTTTGTTTGATCTTCCCATAAATTTTAGTCTGATCCATCAAACATAGGAATAGTCAATTTTTGTGCCATCAGATGTGCCTCAAGTGGTTAAGATCTAAACTAAAGATCCATGCTCTGATAGTAATTGTTTAATAGGCTGAGTAACTAAGAGGGGAGATGAATAAATTATTCCCACACAACTTTACAAAAATTTCCCTCTATCATTTAGCACTTTAAAATTTCCAATAACAACTTAAGATTTGTCAGTTTAGTACATTAAACATCCATATAAAATATAAACATGAAATACATAGGAACACCAAAACATAGAACACCAGGTTTTACGTGGAAATTCCAAGATGTGTAAAAATAAAGAGAATCCAATTCTCATAAAATATAAAAACACCTGCTAAGGTGACAAAAAAATGTTATTTGATACAAATGTTCACTGCCAGAAATGTGCACTACCAATACATAAGGTTTTACTGCGAGAAGGCTCATTGTCGATAAATAAGAGCTCACTGCACATACACAAGGGATAACTATTCATACACAAGGGCTTATTATTGATACACAAGGTCTTACTATCGGGAGATATAAAAAGGAATAGAATCCACCTCTAAGGTGTATAGACCTCTCTTCATGAATACGAATCTCCTTTGTAGGAATTTGTATTCACTTTATATATAATTCACATAAGCCACACATGCACACACTCATGCTTATGTCCATGCCTTATTTATACAACACCATGAGATCCACAAGGTTAAATTCACAGTTTGAATTAGGTCACACAAAAATATTCCTCAAGTGGGAAGGAATAAAATGATGACCACCTTAACCAATACAATATACCATGCTACAAAATACCTTATCCAAGGTACACGTTAAAAAACCAAAGTTCAGACCAATATACAAGAACCATTCATCGAGCATACAATCTACCACAATATAGATTCCAGGTATCACAAGCAATCTGTGAATATGCCAAGAACACCAAATGATATGCCAAACACTCCAAAAAATACACCAATCTATCACTACACAATAATACTATGCCAAAAACATAGTGACCAATACATAAAAGAGTTAAGATCTGAGTATTTTGACATCAATGACAACAATTAATGACATCACCATTGGAAAGCAATAATTTCACATTCTAACAATGGGACACCCAAAATATCTTGTATATTTGATGTGGTTGATGGTACACATGTGCTTGTTGTATGTAGTATAGTGCTTGGTATTAAGTGCATGAAATATTACAAATAAATAAAACATAAAGTAACTATCCCCTAATTTTAAGGAAGGCCTGACCAAAATGTCAAACTAAATCAACTTGAAAAGGTAAGAACTATTTGCATGAGATGAGGGAAAAATAAAGGTGTTGATGTGGATTTTACCTCCACCCCATCAATTTTACTTGGGTTTTTTAATTATTTTGATATTTCGATAGGGAATATTCATTTACTATTGTGATAGAAGCAGTCCTCGGCAGTTCACACTAAGTCTTCCTTCATTCCATCTTCTACTAGTGCATTTATTTTATTTTCTCTCATTTGGACAAGAGATTTCTCCCACCAATTTTTTCTCCTTTTCCTCATTTGTGAGACATTGTATTAGTTTGTACGTGGGTTCCTAATCAAGCCTTTTTCTCTAGACCTATCATTCTTACATTGAATGCTTATATTTTTTTCTTTTTTATGTGATATTTTCTGGAAAATGATATTTTTGTCTTTCTTTTGAGAAAGAAAAAATATGTTTCTAAAAAGAAATTTAAAAAAAAATAGAGAACATTTCCATTTGGTTTATTTTCAAGCATTTTATACTTTATTTTTTATTTTTTACAAAAAAAAAGCTAAAATCCAAACAATTTCTTTATTTTGAGGAAAATATTCAAAACCTAGCAATGGAAATTTTTCTACTTATATGTAGATTGAGAAAATTCAAAAAACATGGCATGGATCCCAAAACAAAAACTCTTGTAGTAAAAATATATTTTTACTTAACTTGTCATAAGTTTATAAATGAATAAGTGATCTTTAGGCTTTTGATCATTTTGTTCATACAATGGTGAGGCTATATTGAACCCAGTGTGCACCCCAAATTCTAAACAAGATTGGATCTCTCTAAAAAATAGATCAAAAAAAATTTAATATATTAGGCTATACTACAATGTAGGAGAAATGATTGAGCATTGACACCATGGAGAAGTTGATGATGGTATCAACCCATAAGCCAAGAATGGTCTACAAGCACGTTGCCCACCATAAAGATGAGATCAAGCAATGCAATTTATAAATCATAATAAGTTTCTATTGAAAAAATAGAATGAATTGGGGTACAAATGGGGTTAAATGACATTATTATAATGCATAGATGAATTTATTTTATAAAAAAATAATAGTTGTAAATTAGAACAAAAAAAAATCTAACTCAAGCTTAGATATGTAAGCTAGAGCATGATTTGTAAACTAGTGCTAAAAAGTAAAACTTGAACCCAACTAGACCAAACTAAACGAAATCAAGCTCAGAAAAGTAAATTTAAGCCAAGCATACACATGTGAACATTTTCTCAATTATGCACAAAATTATACTCTTGAGAATGTGCACAATTAATGCATCTAGCATATTCAAATGTGCATGATGCAACAACTATATGTATGTGCAACATTAATGAATAATCTAATATTTGTATCATATATCTAAATATGTTATATTATGTTTGTTTTGTTTTGTGTAATTCTTTATTATTTTCTCAAGTTGTAATTTTTCTATTATTTAGTTTAGATGTTAAATACTTACTTCAAAATATTCATTCTATATTACAACAAGGGAACATAAAAATAGGTCTTTATCTCCCTCAATAGGAATGTGATTTAAACTATTTATGTTTCAATTAAGTATATTGTGATAGGCCTTGAACCCTTTTACACAATAGCAAGTTAATAGACAAGAGAGATCTCACAAGAGGTGACACTACCAAAATGAAAAAAACTTACCAAAATCATTTTTAAAGGGAAGATTTTGAATGAAGTAAAAAAATTGTGTTAACAGGGGACCTAGCCATCAAAGAGCTACATTGTAAGATCTTGTTTCTTTAGGAGGGAACCCTAAAACATCTTTTCAAATGTTAAATTCTAGAGTTGAGACTAGAGAAGCGTACAAAGGGTGAAACAAGAAAGTCAAAGACAAGTAGATAATATAAGTAGCTTCCATGTCAAAATTTCAATTAAAATGAAGAGAATTGACACTATACAAAACTAGTCTCTCAAAAAGGACTAAATTAGACTGAAAAAATAGGTAAACAAAACAATAATTTTTTTTAAAGAAACCCTTGACCTTTCTTACAAAAAAATACCTTGAACTAATAAAAACTCAGCAAAATAAACATGGAAAAGAACAATGCTATCAACTATAATAAAGCTATCTAATGTGTCCACCTCTATAAAAATAATTAGGACCGACGTATACAGTAGAATCAATATCCATAGAACCTGTATTAGAATGTATAGTTAGGAGAAGCCCCCTTGAGATAACCAAATAGTAAAAAGATGCATATCCCAAGCATACATGAGATAACAAAGACCACAACAGACCAAGAGAGAGGAGCACCTTAATATTAGATTGATAAGAGGAAGTTAGTAACTACTCGGTCTCTACCATGGAAGTTTAATAAAGTCATAGAATAGAAGATAGGGAAACATAAACCCCAATAAGTGACACTAAATCGTCAAGCCCCAAAATAGATCCAATAAACTAATAATAGGGGTAATGTTCACCTCCATAATACTAGCTAAAATGAAACTAGAGGGAATCTCAAAAGACTCCCATTGAGGAATTCTTGCAAATGAATATGGGTAGACTAAATAAAAAACCCTCCACCTATATCCAACATAGGCAAGAAAGATACAATAGACCATTTAGAAACACTAATGCCATAGCCACATAAAAATTTTAATGAGGTACCCGAATCCATGACTACTTGGCCCCAACTAAAGTAGAGCCACATATGAGTGGGGTAGAAAGGAAATAAAATACCCTAAGCTAAGCATTGTTTATAAATTTAGAGGTTAGTAACCTAGAAACCCCATCCCTCATCCTCCAACATATATCTATTAATACAAGAGCGCAAGCATATACAGAGATCCCCACACACAGATATAATTCTCATAGTGCATAACTAGAGAAAGTGCACCTCTAGAGCAGAAATGCACGGAAAAGGGTCCTATAAATATAGATCTAACATCAAGATCTAGATTTGTGGAACTGAAAACCTTGGCCAAGACAACCATTAAAGGTAGACATTTAAAAGACACTCTAGTGCAAAATTAGGGCCAATAGAGAAAGACCCTAGAAAGGCAACCATTAATCCAAAATAGGGTCAAATATTGCATAGTCAGAACATCCAAGGATAGGGAAAAATAATAAGAAAAACCACCCAATATATTGCCTCTGACCTCTCTATAACTACATCCCTACCATTATGTCTCATAATAAGAGAATATCCCTATCAGAAAAGGGAACATGGAGGAGAATATTGAGACCTCATAAACTATAACTTGATCTATTTTTGCATCCTTAACATACCCTTCCCCATCTGCATACACTCCAAAAAAACCTAGCTCCTCTATTTCCTTACCAGGTCTCCATGAAACTCCACTTGGTATATAATTGAGCTTGTTTATATTTCTAGTGTTACATTACAGAGATTTGAGATCTTAGCTTTTATCCAAGGGCCTGAGATATTAGCTTTTGGCCCTAGGATCTTATTTGCATACATAATAGATGATAAAAAGTAGCTTGTAATTTTTGGTATTCATTATAGATGGTAGTTGATGGGAAAAAAGGTTCATGCCCATAATATAATATGTATTTAGTACTATTCTTTTTTTAGTTGGCATATATTCAAGGGATTACATATTAATGAACTTCATAAAGAAGAATATTCTTATCATAAAATCACAACTTCTTTATTTTTTTTAATCATTCTCTCTTTGGACATGATTTTAAGTTTATTCACAAAATTAATGTGTTGGGCGCATGATATAGTCACACTACCTATGTATAGGTGATATATTAAAAAATTTACCATATTTTACATGTGATGTATGTACATAATATTCAAAATATTTGATGTGTTTCCAAGCTACTAAATATGTATACCCATGATATGTGTACGGGAAAGTAACCCTTTGGAGAGATAAAATTGCATTTTTTACTATCAAGTGTGTAATATCTTCTCACATTATATATGAAACAAGTAGGAGCTAATTATGTTGTGTATAGATAGTGCATGTGCATATCGATCATGTTGTCATCCTGTCAAGTTAATATAATATGGTCCGTATACTATTTTGATGTGTTCATGCACTAATTATTGCTCTACAAACTAAATAGCTTTTAATTCTCAAAAAGGGATGCATATGTCACTAGGGACACTATGAAAGGAACCTTGAGAGAATGCATTAGGCCTGGGGATTATTTATATTTGTGGAGTATATAAGCTTATGTTGCTACAATGGCATATGTCACTAGGGACACTATGAAAGAAACCTTGAGAGAATGCATTAGGTCAGGGGATTATTTATATTTGTGGAGTATATAAGCTTATGTTGATACAATTGCAATGGCTACTAATGTTTTGAATTTGTCACTTTTAAGACGAATATAGATTGCTTGATCAATTAATATGTTACCTAAGGTTTAAGGATAGTTTTAAACAAATAGAATTACTTATAAATGTAAACAATAATATAAATTAACTGGAAAAAGTAACTACCACTATTAAAAACATAAGAAAAAAACACAAAATTTGAAAAATATGTGTAGTTAGAAATTGAGGTTTGTTTTTACCGAAAATTAATGCAAATTACTTTGAAGAGGCTAAAACAATAGTTGATCACAGTATCGAAGTTAAAGATCTCTACAGATAAGTTTTCTGTTCCGCACACTACTACAGGGCCTAGGAATTTGTTTCGCTTACTGAGATCCATGATATATCTTGTTATTTATTCTTAAGCAAAATTTCTATTTTGAGAAGAAATGACTCCAAAAAATCTGCTGCTGGGATTTTGCTCAATTCTCCTTTGA
>MU224931.1:4035833-4064856 GCA_018584345.1 Thuja plicata
TGTGACTGGTAAATCTAATATTGGGCCTTGATTCATTTAAATGTTTTTGTTGGATCTTGAAAAATTAAAATGATATTAATGAATTGGAAATGGTGGCAGCTTCTGAAGAATCAGGTGTGGAAGGAGCGGAACCTTTAAAGAAAAAAGGAGGTGGAGAAGGAAGTGGAACAGGAGGTGCAGCACGTAAAATAATTAAATGCATATGTTGCAAGTTACAAGGAGACAAATATTGCTGCAAAAAATGTTGTGGCGATGACTCATGCTAACCACGAATGCTTGTTAAATTACCATCAATAATTGTTGATGCCTTTCAACAAGACTGAAATAGAATAAGCTTGAATAGCATATGGTATGCTTGATTGAAAGCTTATGTGATTCTAAGCTTTTCAACTGCATACCTGGTTTGTAGGTTTCAGCTTCATACTATTATGAAACGTTATGATACTCCGGAATAATAAATAGATTTGTTTAGATAAATTGTAATTGAACATGTTATAAAAATATTGTATAATTTAAAAATAATACTTATACATTTGGGAATTGTAGAAATATGATATGATTACAGATTGCCGCTTTTATAGGTCTTAATCTTAACAAATAATAACAAGGCGCAAAGCAGTTAAGTTCCTCTAAAAAATTTCTAAATAATATTATTTTATAATAAATATAATATTAGTGTATTTAAATATAATAAAAATAATTAAATTAACACTAAATAAATTAATTTAATTATCTTTTATTTTATTTTTAATCAAAAGTGGGTGAACCTTAATTATCTTATAATTAGTTTATATATATTATATAATTTATTTATAATTCAGATCGAATATTTTTTTTAAAAAAATTTAATGTGTAATTAAAAAATGTTATATTAATTTTAAATATTTTGTGCCAAGAATGTTTTCTCATGGAATATTCGGGGACTCGAATCCCCTGATAGAAAATATGTTATCAAAAGTTTCATTAATAATTTTAGAGCTACTTGTCAACCCTAAATGGGGTAAATTTATTTTTGGTTATGGTTTCTCTCCCTGTCATAGGGCTGTATGGATTACCATTACTCATAACAACTCCGAGTTTGGCATTTGTAGCATCTATGCTGTAAATGATCATAAAGAAAGATCTGCTCTGTGGGACTGGATATCTAATTTACCTAGTATCCCTTGGATAATTGGTGGGGATTTCAATATGGTGGAATCACAGGATGATAAGCTTGGTGGGTTACCCTTTAGCTGAAAGGATCAGGAAAAATCCAATTGGTTTAAGATGAAGTTTGACAAAAATCTTTATGATCCGCTCTCTGGTAACAAACAATTTAACCAAGGATTATGGCACACTTGGTGCAATTTTCAACAAGGCAACTCTAGGATCTACTCTAGATTGGACCGCTTTTACTGTAAAAAAAACTTCTTCTCCTTCATTCTTGATTGCCAGGGGAACTTTGTTCTTGCCACCTCTACTTCCCTTTCGGACCATCATCCTATATCTGCTTGCATGAGCTTCCTCAGCTCTTCGCCCTGCTCTAGGAACCCCAACTCAAAATTTATTCTTAACATTAGTCTACTCCTTGATGAGGATGTTTTAGCTACCACCTCTATCATTAGACATATGAATCTCATTAACTTGCCCTCCTCCTCTCATTCTCATAGATGGGAGATCAACCTTCTCGCCTAGCAAAAACTTTTGAAAAATATTGGCCAAAAGAGGGCCAAGGATTATAGGTTCTCTGAAAAGCATCTCTCTTCTGAGCTACAAAGAGCTGAAACCAATGCTCAATCCTCTCCCTCAAATTCTGATCTCAGGGCTTCTGTGATTTCTGCCAAGGATGCCCTCAGGAAACACAAAAAAATTAAGATTAGAGGTGAAAAAATTAGGTATCAGGCTCACTGGATTCAAAATGGTGACCGGGGTTCTAAATGTTTCTTTAACCTCATTAAACATAAACAGTCTAATGAATCTATTGATAGAATTTTAGTTAACAATGTTGAAGTGACCGATCAAGATAACATTAAAAAAGATTGTGTTGATTATTATAAAGGCCTTTTCACTTCTGAGGACTCTGAGGAGGCTGCTAGAATGAGGATTAAATGCGCTCCCCTTATCCCGAATAAGATTACTAGCACTGATGCTGATATGCTGTCTAAAGATATTACTGTTGAGGAAATAGAAAAGGCTATTAACTCACTCCATAACGACAAAGCTCCGGGGCTTGATGGCCTCCCGGTTGAGTTCTTCAAAGCCAACATTGGTTGGATATCTAGAGACCTTCAAAAAATATATGCTGAAGCCCTTTTTAATTGTTCCTTGGGGCAATTATTAATAGGGGTATTATTAAGCTTATCCCCAAGGACAGGGACAAAGCTCTCATTAAGAGCTAGTGCCCTATCACCCTCCTCAATGTTTCTTACAAGATTCTTGCCAAAATCCTTTCCCTTAGACTGGTGGACATCTTACCTAAGTTTATATGTACTACCCAGACAGGTTTCATCAAGCGTAGATATATTCTTGAAAATCTCATCACTGGTTGGGAAGCCATGAACTGAGCTTCATGTTCCCAGTAGAATTCTTCCATGCTCCTTCTTGATTTCGAAAAGGCTTATGACAGAATTGAGTGGAGGTTCATTTCCATGACGTTAAAAGCCTTTGGTTTTCCTAAATTCTTCTACGATTTGGTTCAGGTTCTGCTTAAAGATGTCATAGCACAAATTGATGTTAATGACTCCCTTTCTGAGGCCTTTCCTCTTGGGAGATCCATTAGACAGGGATGCCCTCTAGCCCTGGCCCTCTTTGTCATTGCTTCTGAAGCCTTACATTACATTATCAGAGATTCCTCTCTATCTCCCCTTGTTAAGGGAATTACCCTCCCCAATGATGATGACCTCCTTAACTCCCAGTTTGCTGATGATACTGCCATTTTCCTTGAATTTACTGCTAATAACTTTGATTCCCTCCAGTCCAAACTTAAATTTTTTTGTTCTATTTCTGAGGCTAGGATTTCTCATTCCAAATCCATATGCCTTGGTAGATTGGATAATCCTCCTGACTAGTTTAAGCTTCATAACTTTTAGTGGGGTGGCCTGCACATGATTGTCAAATACTTGGGCATCCCCTTTTCCATTGAACTCTCCCTCAAACATATGTGGCTCTAGATTAAGGACAAGATCACCACTAAACTAGGCAAATGGCATAACAAATATCTTTCTATGGTCGACATAGTTCAAGTCTGCCAAAAAAATTCTTTCATCCTATAACATATACTTTTCCTCTGCTTGGATGTTCAGTAACTATCAGATTTTGGAAATTCAAAAGGCTGTTAGGAATTTCCTTTGGTCTGATGGAAAAGGAGGTAAAAAATTACATGTTGTTAACTGGGCCTGGTTCCATATTGATAAACTATTTGGGGGCCTCGGGCTTAAAGACCTTAAAAATCAAGGCGTGGCATTGGCTGCCAAATGGATCTTTCACTCTATGGATGGTTCTGATCCATGGAAAATTCTCGTTAGACATAATATTGAAAGGGGCATTCCTAAGTATGCTAAAAGTTGGAAGAATCTCCCCTTCTTTGACTTGATTCTTGGTGATTTTCCTATTGCTGTTCAGGGATCTGCTATTTTCAGAACCATATGGAAAGCCTAGGATCTTGTCAAGACTCATGTTACTAATAAAGGTTTCCATGATGATAAACATCTATATGGTGAGAGATCCATTTGGTAGAATCTTCACTTGTCTAGTAAACCCCTTGCCCTTTCCCAAGGGTTCTCTACTTGACATTGGAACAATCTTGGAATTTCTCATCTTGTCTCCCTCTTTGAAAATGATAAGTTTATCAGTTGGGATGAAATCAGGAGCAGATTCGACATTCCTCCTTCTCAAAAAAAACTTATAATATGATTGCCAAAGCCATTTCTAACCTGCTTTCCGACTGCTTTGTGGATTCTCATAGATTCCTTCAGTGCAAATGGCCTAATAGAGTTGTTCTATCCAAGATCAAAGCTAGAAATATCTACAAGGTTGTTGGGTATAACAATTCCATCATTGATCATGTTAACTCGGTCTGGTATGCCTCTCTTGATCTTAAAACCTGGAGTAAACTCTTTAATAAACTTTGGAAAGGCACCGCTAAACCCAAAATCAAATGCTTTAAGTGGCTGGTCACTCTGGATAGACTCCCAATTAGAAGGGACAAGCACATAAGTGATCATTGTAGTTTATGCAAGATGCCTGAAACGGGCAGACACATTCTTTTTTATTGTATTTTTGCTAGGAAAGTGTGGAATATGTTTGGTATTTTATATCCTATCAATGTGCATATTCTGGACATTATCACTAGTAATATCAATGGCATTAAAATGGACACCAATATTTTTTGGAATATTATTTCTTCTAATATTCTCTGGTTGATCTAGAAATACAGGAATGAGGATAAGTACCAGGATACCCCCAGGCTTCTTACTGAGTCATTTCTTAGACTCACATATTTTAAAAATTTTGTGCAGGTCCATGCTACAATGATGATGGATAAAGAAAAACTGAAAAGATTCCTTAAAAATGGTCACGCTACCTTTTTTGTCTACGAGCTGAAGCATGGATATTAATGGAAAAGAAATATGGAGGACTACAAAGCTTTTGAGAAAGCCTGTGTTACTCTCAATAAGGAAATCAGGAAAAATCTCAAGTCTAAAAAAGATTAGAACCTCATGCTCACTCAAATCTAGGAACTGAAGAACATGGCTTGGACGGAGGGACCTCAGGGTTGGACAACGTGGGTAGATACCCACAGTGACATTCTTCACTAGGCCTTCTCTTGGGCTCTTTATTTCCTTACATGCTCACTTATTATATATATTGGACTTTATACTTTTTGTAGCTACCTTTTTTTGTGGGAGTGGTTTGCCTCATTTTTGGAGGGCTCTCGATGATGTAACTTAATTTGACCCTTCGGTCTTTTTTTGATCAAACTATATCTCATATAAAAAAAAAAAAAATTAAAAAAAATTATAGATATATTTTTTATTTTTAAAATATAGTATGACTTGAAATTTTTTAATTTTTAAAAATTTATCTTATAGTTTATTAGAAATTTTAGGAGGTTTTACATAGTAGTGATTCCAAACAATAAATATCTATGCTTTGATTAAAAATATTGTTAAAATATTGTCTCCCTAAACATTAACTTAGCAACTGAATTTCGAAAAAAAGCATCCCAACTTTACTTTAACTACTATAGGAAAGAACTAATAATTAAATCTCCCTTCAACTTTTTTTAATTTTTCCATTTGTCATACTTTATAATTTTATATATCATGACAACAATAATAAAGCATAGGTTTCTTTAAATAAGCCCAACATGTAATGGACCTCAAAATACATAGAGAAAGAAAATGACAGAGGAAATTAACTTTTATGAATTTCTACAAACGATCTGATTCTCAAAATCTCTGGATATAGGATAAGTAGCTTTTTTTTCTTTTTTTTTGGCCCACACGTATTTCTAATTTGTTATTCACTGTAGCAGCACAATTCAATATTGGACATAAAATAGATACTATCTCTAATAACAATAAAAAATAATTTTTGAGAAGAGTTATGCCTATATAAAAATGAAAAAAATATATTGACAAGAAATTATCATAGATAACATTCATGAATCCTTAACATATTTCTTAGAAATTTTAGAATAAAAAATATGCTGCAAATACTTGAGAGGAAACCCCAAAGAAAACTAGTATTACTAAGAAACAGTTCAAAATAGCATTAATTTATAAGACTTGGAGATATGGTAATTACAATCTACATGGAATTAAGCATTCCTACATTCATACCTTTTAAACCTTATCACCCATCACTAAGGTTTTCCTTTAAAATACTAAAGTTGTCCATGTAAGTTGTGGTCAGAAATAAAGCAACATTTTATTTGCTGATGACTAGGTACGCTTTTTGTTTTGTTTTTATTTCCTTTAAAATCACTCCGTTTGCTGATGACTAGGTACGCTTTTTGTTTTCTTTTTATAAACTGAAGGCTGGCCTAGATAGAAGCATGCTTGCAATTTTTTTTTTATCATTTAAGGGTCGAGGCCAAGAGATTTGTATTAAAACTTGGAAAATAGAAAGACAGTAAAAATAGTGAACAACAAGTAAAATATTGCATCTGGTTCATAGTCCAATCCAGCCGAGAGGATTGTAAACCCAGCCGAGCACCTAGGCTCAACGAGAACTTAAAAAATCATAGTTTTAAAATAGAAACTAAAAAATGGTATTAATGTTTACAAAAAAACACACAGAAGCCCAAATTGCCTTATCTCAGTCGGAAGGAGATGTGGAATCATTCTCTCTGGAGGGTGCAGAATTTGATTTTGGGCTCCCTAGTGAAATTGAGGAGCCACTATTACCCTCGAGATCTTCCTCGGCTAAGGCGTCTGCTAGTTTAGCGTCTACCTCCTTTGTATCTTCCTCCCCATTTTTAGCCATGCCCGGATCCTCATTGTCATGGGTTTCCTCTGAATCTTCCTCTGAGGCAGCCTCCATTTCTTCATCTTCTTCATCTTTATCTGAGGACTCAAGGCTTCCCAACCCATCCAACTTTTCATCATACTTATACTAAAAAACCCATGGAAGGTTTTCATCCAAGTTGTCTCGATAAGGGGCATTCAAGCCCTCTATGATTCCCAAGAATTTGGAAAGGAACTGTCTTCCTTTTTCCATCATTCTCTTGCACAGCTGGTGGTCTTCCTACTTCCAACCAGAGAGAATGAAAAGATGCCTTGGAGGACCAGCATAAATGTTCCTTCTTTTTCCAATCGCAAAACTAGAAAATGGTTGCCCATCGGCCATAACTGTTGCCAAATCCCATGGGAATGGGGTGGTGAGATTTAATTCAATGTTCATCATTGCATTGTGGAGGCCCACTATGAAGTTTCCTGAGAAAAGACAATCACAAAGCTCTTTAGCCAGATTTCTGGAGGCCCCTGCAACCAAGATGCTGGCAAGAAAGCCAAAGCAGATGTCAGAAAGGACTCTATATCTATGGTTGGTGCAAAGGAAGTTGTACCCTAACACCTTTTGAATTGCATGTATGACCAAAGGATGCTGAAAGTTGCAAACTTCCCTGATATGATTCAAAGTTATAGGAGTATCAAATGTGATTTGCTCCAGACCTGAACGTAGCTTGATTGGGGTGTCCATACCTCAAATTCATAAAATGCAACTCAATATCTAGAGGAAAGAGAGTAGCCTAGAACTGTTAATCTCTAAGTTCTATTTATGATTAGTGACCAACACTTAGTCATTCACCTATGCAGTTTTAGTTGGCTATCACTATGGCTAAGCTAAAACTATGCAAGGTCGAGCAACATTGCCGAGCAATTTTCAGTTTGCTTAGTTACATTGCCGAGCCGAGTTACATTGCTGAGCCAAGTAGGACACAGAGATGTTAAGTGGCGAGTGATAGAGAAGTCAAGTGCCGAGTAGAAAAAATTTTGCATACATGTCAGGAATGATTCAAACTTCGAGGATAAGTGATCCGGCCAAATTTTATAAGTATTTTGGGCCGATTTATGTATGCATTTAATATTTTTCTATAGAGTTAGTTATGAATTTAATTGTTTTATCCTATGCATGATCTATTGTAAATATTAATTATAATACCATCAAGGTATGGGTATTGGATATTGATCGTTGATCTAGATCTCGCTATCAGATTTGAACAGATATATTAGATTGCTTCTAAACCCTATTTTGTAAGTGTGTAAGAAGAGAGTAGACGAAGTGTCTAGTGACTGCATTTTTGAAGTGAAATGCACAGAGGGTTATTTTGTTCAGAAGCAAAGATCAAGCAGAGTATCAACACAATGAACAACAGAGTAAAGCTATATCAGATTATGAGATCATAGAAGGTACTGGAAAGAGGAGATTCATCATCAGCATCAGAGTGCATAACAAAGGATAAATACTTGAGACATTCTAATCATTGTATCAAGTGAAACTCTCTTAACAGAGTGGTTCTAACAGACCTTTCTTAACCTCCTAACAGAGTGCTTACTTTATTGTAAGTTCAAATCCTTTCACAAGGTATATTGTAATGATCTTTAGCTCTTAACTGGGCAGACCTTTAATAGGGTAGATTGCATTTTGTTATCAACATTTGTAGCCTTAACAAGCACACTTTATTACTGCAGTAGTGGAGAATTTTATGGGTGTCATCCCCACCCAGTTTTACCTATTTGGGTTTCTGGGTTACCAAGTTCTTGTGTTACGTGTTATTTATTTCATTGTGTGGATGCTATCTAAGATTACTTTAGATTCATATATGTATGAATGTGGATAAGTTTGTTTTAAGTGTTTAATTTTGAAGATTTGATTCACCACCCCCCCTCTCAGTATCTTGCTTTCCCATTATTGTATTTCCAACAATTGGTATCAGAGCTCAATTCTCTAAAAAGTTCATAATCAACTTGAGAATACAGATCTTGAGATGGAGATCTACAAGATGGGTAAAGTCATTGAGAATCAAAAGATTGATATTCAGCTAGCACTACAACAGCTTGAGACTGCAAGACAAGAATTAAAGAATTCCTTGACTACAAGAAAAGATTTGGCCAGACTAATGAATGACACTCATTATCAGGAAGATGACACCTCAAATCTATTTCAGAATGGAGATTCTACTGAGAGTGATGTAGTAATAGCAGATCTACTGGAAAAGAACAGTGCACTATGTGAAGAAGTCAGAAACTTGAAAAAGGAACAAGAAGCCCAATCAATAAGAATGTGTGAAGTTGCTGAATAGAAAAAGAAAGTCGAAGATGACAAGGCTATGGCAGAAGAAGACAAGAGAATGATGACTACCAAACTTGAAGAAAGAACACATGATGTACTAGCAATGACAGTCAATCAAGTAGACATGGCAAATCAGCTACTACTTGTGAATCAGGAGATCAATAGGAAAGACTTGGAGATTGTAAATCTTAGATCTGAGAACAATCAATTGAAAAATCAACTAAGATCTGAGAAAGAACTTAATAACAGAGTGAATGGTCCCAATGCAGCTATGAGCTACTTTGAACAACTAGTGGAAGCATCAAGAAGACCTAAAGATTCTTCTAGATTAGGTCACACTTAACAACATACAACCATTGAAGAAGGAGAATAATCTAAGATAGGTGAAAGAAGGAATGCAAAGCCAAGAAACAACAAACCTATTTGTCACCACTGTGGGAAACTAGGTTATACAAAAAACATTTGTTGAAGCAAGAATGGTAAGTCCAATCTGAAAACTAAATTTAATGGTTATTTGTTGAACTGTAATAAGTTTGGACATCAAGCGCATGAATGTAAAACAAAGGCAAGAAAAACACCTAGAATCAATGGTAATTGCTATAATTGTCACAAATACGGTCATAGAGTACAAGATTGTAGATCTAAAGGTAAATAGAAGTGGACATCCAAGGCACAAGAGAAATCACCAAGAAAAGGAAATACTTACAATTGGGATTACAATACATGGCATAGTTTTCATTACTGTGGTGAGTATGGACATGTTCCAGAAAACTGCATAAGGACACATTTCAGAGGAAAGTCTAAAAGTTGGATGAATGGAACCCTAGTTTGTCACAGTTGTTTGAAAATTGGTCATACAAGGAAAGATTGTAAGACTAGAGTACTTTCTCCTACTATTGAGAAAATTAGAGCACAGATGAGCAAGACATGGGTTAAGAAGTCTGAACCATGCAGTAGTGAAGCAAGTGAAGCTAAGGTCACCCAATCCAATGGATCAGGTGATCACATCATCTCCAAATAAGAGAAAGAGGTATGTAAAGAAATGCATCTAAAATTATTATCTTACATCAGTTCCTAACATGAAATGTACCAAAGTCCATATTTGCATATGTTAAGATGCACCAAGACATATTTTAAAGACAAACGCCGAGATGAGCCAATTGCACTATAGGTGTCAAGCACCAATCATGGACACTAAAGCTGAGTTCTTTAGTGAGTGCCGAGTTTTGTTGGCTGAGTAAACTTTATGATGGCCGAGTTTAGTAAGCCGAGTGGGATGCAAGTTGTGTTAAAGCTGAGGACAACTAGCTTGCACTAACTCAATGGGCAGAACATTCATTGCTTACCTACCTTGACCTTTCAAAGTTTATAAGGATGAATAGTTGACACTTCATTCTTACTTTGCAATTTTTATTGTTTACAAAGCGATTGAAGTAATTTGCAGAATTGATCTTAACGGAGTTAGCATCGAAGATTTCATCAATGTGCCATCGGCAATCCTAAGGTGAATAGTATGAAGAGTTACTTGCCGAGGTACTCTGTTCTTCATCCTTTGAACCCTAATTTCAAGATTATGGCTGCAAGTTCTTCCACACCAACTAAGACTATGGAGGCAGAACAAGAACAAATTTAGTTAGTATAGAGTGACAAATGTGAATCTCTCAACTTTCGAGCCATTCCTGAAAGTGAAATTCAAAGTGATTTAATGGGAGCCCTCTCATCTATTCCACCCAAGGTACTTATGATCCATGATGTTCGATCATGTTATATGGTTAATATTGGTGAAGTAGGTGATAGTGAATTGAGGAAATCCTATAGCAAATTGTGTGTCAATGGAGTTTTGAAGGAAGAATTCAAACATTTAGCAAACAAAGGGTTAACTCGTGCCCTAGATTTTCCACAAGGTTTCAAAGATGAATGGATTAAGGTTATCCTTAGCCGAGTTCATGACATGTGTATGTGGTTGGGTAATGGACTAGTCAAGATCACCAAAAGCATGATTCATCGAGTGACTAGATATCCTGTAGTAAACGGAAAATGGAAAATGAGGGATAACAACAAAGAAGAAATTACACTAAACACTGGAGCCATATGGACCAACAGAGGTATGACTATCTCTACAATAACAAACCTAGAACTTGATTTTGGAGTAAGAGTAATAGTACATAAGTTCTGTTAGTCGAGTAGACTGGATAGTGTTCCCTGTACAGTCATTGATCAGGCATGGAAATTTTTTAAGAAGAATCGTACATATGATCTTTGCGAGCTACAACAGACTCAATTAGCCAAGAACCTAGCATCAATAAAAAAGGCTAAGAGCTCATCATGTATGTTTGGTTCCTTACTAGTCTGTATATTGTTCTACATTCAAGATACATTTCCTACATTGGGAAATATTGTTTGGATAAACGATAGACCCATTATAGTTCAAATTAGTGAATGTATTGCAAAACTAGGAATTCATTTCAATAGCATAATGGGGAGCTATTTTGTAGAATTCAAGAAGAGAATGAGATTAAGGACTAGGATTCCTAAGTCACTAGTGGAGAAACACTATGAAGAAATCTATTTTCTAGTTGATAAATATAACACTTATATCAAGGCTGTGACACCTAGGATAACATGCTTAGAACCATTTCCATATGAAATTAATATTGATGAAGCATTAGCTACCATCATTGCACTCCTAGCCGAGGCAATTGATACTATAGCAGAGAGATTTGGAAATTTTGATGAGGCCAAAGCTAAAATTTCTAGAAGCTTGAATGAGGGAACAATGGAGAGAAAAAGAAAGAAGATTGTGAAGAATATGAAGAAAATGGTTGGCTTAGGTAGTGATGAAGAACCTGAGGATGCACCTTTAGGACTGACCACTAGACAAGGTGAGGATATATCCATAGAAGAGGAAGTTAGTGCATTAGATGAGGTCACTGAGAAAGCTAAGGGAAAAAGACCATCAATTGTCATAGCAACCAAGCCCAGCAAAGCCAAAACTAAGGTTACACCTCCTACAACTAATCATCTGAGGACAAGAGCATCTATTGTTACTTTTCTAGCAGAAGTACAAACAAAATTTTATGGGAAGAGGAAAGTTATAGAAAGCAGTTCTGGAAAGACTAAGATTGCTCCTAAGGCTAAGCCGAGTAAGCCTGCAAAGAGACCAAGAAGGAAAATAAATTTGGGGACAGATAGTGATGAGGAAAAGATAGAAATTGATGAAACCAACAACATACCTAAAGCTCAATTCAAGAAACCAGCTAGTATTGATGACATATGTGACAAGGTGAGGAATTCAACAGGGTTAGCAACTTTTAAGTTCATTAAGTATGAGAAATTGAATAAAGTGGATAGGAACAAAGTAGAGGAAGCCCTCTTGGATATGATGAGTACTTTCAAATTAACTCCTACAGAGATAGGAAATCATGTGCCAAATGAACTTTATGACTTTCTATCAAGCAAATGGGAATTTGCACTGTCCACAAAGAGACAAATCAGGGAAGGAACCTTAACCTAGATAATACCTGAGTTAACTTCAAAACAAAGAGCCAAATTCATTGAGGATTACAAGAATAGGTTTGTTCCTAAACTCGGAGGCTATGTTGTTCTGAAAAATGATATTGAAGGCTTAGCACAGTAGAGCACAAGGATCTGGAAGGAAATCTTTGGACTGGCCATTCAAAAAGATAATAAATGCAGTGAAGGGACATCCAAGAAAAAGACAATAGATGTTGAAGTTCAGACTACCCCTGAGCCAAAGATGACTCAAGATCAAATTGCCATAGAACAGGACAAAACCAAAGATGTACTAGACTCAACTAATTCTGTTGATCTGATTGCAGACAAGCCTATGGATTTTATAGTTGATGATCCAAGCAATTTGAATGTTGAGGAATTAGATATGTTGAGTGGTAAATACATTGATTTGCCTATTAAGGCAATTGATACTAAAGAAGGAAAGAACATAGTATCTGATGAGATAATTGAAGTTGTCAATGATCAGAAAGGTGAAGAGAATCAACAAATAAATACACAAGAGGTAACTTCATATAATCCACCTATTTTAGAGGTTGTGAAAATAGTTTTAGATAGTGGAGTGGTGACAAAAGATATTGAAGATAAGCCTAAAGAAGAAGAGGCAGTGCAAGTGTTGCTTGATTTACCACACTCTGCATCATCCACCCCCAATGGTCCTAAAATTGGGAGTATGCCGAACCCTCAGACAATATTAACAGAATTAAAAGAGGCTATAGATGTTGACACTGTCAAAGAGAAAGGTATTATGTTGCTGAGCATAAGTTCTCCAGAGTTGAAGAAAAAGAAAATTTTGAAGAAGAAGTATTAGACTCTAGATGTAACATTAGATAAAGTCATTGTGATTCCACAATGAGATCCCAATGAATTATCTTTTGAACAAATTGGGACTCTTCAAGAATTACTTAAGAGGAAGAAGAGACAGGAAGAGATGACGATAGAACAAAAGAAAAAGCAAGTGTTGTATGACATCAAAGTCATATTTGCAAAGGCGTTTGACTTAGAGGATGAAATGCCTCAAGCTCCAATCATTGATCAGCTAGTCAACATTGTACAGAAGGTAATTGATGAGGACATAGAAAACAACAAAAAGCTTCTACAGTGGTCCAGGAGAAGATTTGAGAGAAAAGTTCTAGAGAAAATCTCAGAAGAGATTGCCACAAAATAGGTTGAACTTTCTATTCTTGTAGAAACTTTGGAGGAAGTTGCAGCCAATGTTTATTCTTTGTACAAGAAATTATGTGATGTTGAATTTTTCACAAAGGATAATCTACAGCTTGTTGAGAAGCTATAGTTAGATTTAAGATCAACTTGCACTACTTTGGGTAAAGATACTACTTATAGTTGTTTACATCTTACTAATTTGATAAATGCACAATGGAGAATAGCCAAGCTTATGGATGAAGATGGTCGACTAAGGGCCAAATTGATAACTATTCAGACAAGCTTGTTGCCTCACTTGGAGGTAATATAGAAAGAACTTTCAAATGCAAAGGAGTTATCACAGAGAAATGCAAATCTATCAACTACGGAAAGTTTAGTGAGTCTAGCTGTCGAGCTAGAAATAAAATTGGAAGTTATGAAGATTGCTAAGTAAAGTTGGGATACTTCATTTGAATCCACCCTGCAGCTTCATAAATAATTTTTGGATAAGTACAACTTAACCCCACCAGCAATCAGTGACAAAAACAAGGGGGAAATTGGTCAGACAGTTGGAAAGGATATAGTATGATACATCAGTATAGCACAGGTACACTTGTATATAAATTTTTAAAGGCATGTAAACTTTTTGTATGAGTATATTCCTAGGGGGAGTACTTAGTGTATGTAGGAAACATTTTGATGAAATGAATGGAAGCAATGATAAGTATTTTTGCCACAAATATCAAACGGGGAGATTGTTAATCTCTAAGTTCTGTTGATAATTAGTGACCAACACTTAGTCATTCACTTAGGTAGTTTTAGTTGGCTATCACTGTGGCCGAGCTAAAACTATGCAAGGCCGAGAAACATTGCCAAGCAGTTTTCAGTTTGCCTAGTTACATTGCCGAGCCGAGTTACATTGCCGAGCCGAGTAGGATACAGAGATTTTAAGTGCCAAGCGATAGAGAAGTCAAGTACCAAGTAGAACATTTTTTGCATACATGTCAGGAATGATTCAAACTTCGAGGATAAGTGATTCGGCTGACTTTTATAAGCATTTTGGGCCGACTCATGTATGCATTTAATATTTTCTACAGAGTTAGTTATGTATTTAATTGTTTTATCCTATGCATGATCTATTGTAAACATTAATTGTAATACCATCAAGGTATGGGTATTGGATATTGATCATTGATCTAGATCTCGCTATCAGATTTGAAGAAATATATTAGATTGCTTCTAAACCCTATTCTGTAAGTGTGTAAGAAGAGAGTAGATGCAGTGTCTAGTGACTTCATTTTTGAAGTGAAATTTATAGAGGGTTATTTTGTTTAGAAGCATAGATCAAGCAGAGTATCAACATAGTGAACAATAGAGTATAGCTATATCAGATTATGAGATCATAGAAGGTACTGGAAATAGGAGATCTGTCATCAGCATCAGAGTGCATAACAAATGATCAATACTTGAGACATTCTAATCATTGTATCAAGTGAAAATATCTTAATAGAGTGGTTCTAACAGAGCTTTCTTAATCTCCTAACAGAGTGCTTACTTTATTGTAAGTTCAAATCCTTTCACAAGTTAGATTGTAATGATCTTTATCTCTTAACCGGGCAGACCTTTAATAGGGTAGATTGCATTTTGTAATCAACATTTGTAGCCTTAACAAGCACACTTTATTACTGCAGTAGTGGAGAATTTTGTAGGGGTCATCCCCACCCCGATTTTACCTATTTGGGTTTCTGGGTTACCAAGTTCCTGTGTTATATGTTATTTATTTCATTGTGTGGATGCTATCTGAGATTACTTTAGATTCATATATATGTATGAATGTGGATCAGTTTATTTTAAGTGTTTAATTTTGAAGATCTGATTCACCCCCCCCCCCCCTNTGAAGATCTGATTCCCCCCCCCCCCCCCTCTCAGTATCTTGATTTCACATTATTGTATTTCCAACAAGAACTTCAGTCATAGGTAAAGAGAGTGAAGTACTCATTTAGTAGTGAAACGATTTTTTAAAACTTTAAATCTTTAATGCACTGACAGATCAAGAAGGAGTGTATCTCACTTTAAATACCATTTCTCGATACAAGCCTAGAGAGTTTTTTACCTTTCCTGAGAGGATCCAAACAATCCCCACCTAGACATACTGCAAATGGTTCGAAGAGAGAGATGTCATTTTTGCAAAAGACAAAAGTGATAGCTTTTAAAATTCACATTAGCCCAAGGACAAGCTTTCCTAGGTGATGGGATGTATAGTAAATGGAAATTCTCTGCAAAGAAGATGGCCAATTGGCATTGACATAAGCAAACATCAGCTCCTAGCTAACCAATATGCCCATTGTGCATTAGGCATTAATGTCAAAGGGACTTGAATGAGTGGTGTTCCGCATCCACTTGAAGATCCATCCAGATTAGACCTTCCCAACATTGATGGTGAAGTGACTTTTTTCTGATTCATTAACAAGGAAATTGAATGTGCTCCCCCAAAGTTGCCTTATTTGCTAAACCATCAGCCAAAATATTTCCTTCCCAAAAAATGTGGTTAGCCATTGTGGATTCAATTTTTTTGATTAAATTTGAAATAACCTCCAGAATGGCCTGTAATTTCCAATTTGTGGAGCCCCCTATTCTTACAACATTTATGGTAATCATAGATTCCCCTTCAATTTCTAGTTTTTTAATACACAGATCCCATGCCAACAAGAGTCCTAGAAGGAGAGCTTTAAATTTTTCCACGTTACAAGTGTCATTTTCCAAGGGTTTTGCCATTTTGCAAATAAAAGATCCATCACAGGAGTGAATCATACACCCTGCACCAGAAGGTCCAGGATTCCCCTTGGAGATACCATCAAAATTTAGTTTATGCTAGCCTAGAGGAGGAGGGTTCCATTTGCAATTTTCTCTAAGAATAGCATTTGCTTTCACACCAATGTCGATTGTTAAAGGAGTCTTTAGCCCAAACCATTTTTTGATTATGAGATCATCCCAACTTGTGTAAAACTTGCGTTGACCACTTTGCATTTGAATTCTGGAATTCATGACTTCCACTGCTGAAGCTTTAATCCGATTGAGAACAAAGGGATAATCCATTGAAGTCTCTTGAAAGATTCTCCTATTCCATTTTTTCCAGATTTCCCAAATTAGAATGGAAGGAGTGATTAGCCATAAGTTTCCACAAATATTGTCTATGAATAATTGAGACCAAGAGGAAAAGAGAAACATGATGTCATTTGGGAGGGCAGAGGACCAGCCCAACTTTGCACATAACTATTGCCAACACTCCGCGGCAAAGGGGCACGAAAGTAATAGGTGATTCATATCCTCTTCATTGTCAAAATAGAGGACACATATGGATGTTCCATGTTCACATCTTCTTAAACCAATTGGCAGTAATGATTTTCCCTTAGATTTCTGCCTAGGAGAATATGCCTACTTTTGTGAGACAAACTTTATTCCAACAAAGCTGCTGAAAGAATTGGGGTTGTTTGTGGGATGATTTATCTGAGAGGATACTGTATCCTGCCTTTTCCTTGTAATCCCCTATTTTGGAGCCATTTTATATAAAATTATCTTTCCCTTCTTTAATAAAGAAGGACCTATTTTCTAAAATCCTTTTCACTTTTTGAAGTTCAATTGGATCTGGGTTGAGCTGGTCTAATTGTTTCCATTGCCAAGATCCATCAATCGCTCTAAGATCCTTGAGAAATGTATTATTTCACCAAAGGGCCCAAATTTTGAATGCAAATATTGCTGATGTTGTTGGTACCTAGCAATTGGTTAATGCTAGGTAGTCCTCCCCATGAGTCATCCCCAAATATGGCAATTGAACCATCTTTGATATTCCATGATAGATTGTCTTAAATTAATCCTTTTGAGTTATAAATAAAGTTCCAAATTTGGGATGCTCGAGGAAGGTTGGAGGTTCTAATTACTTGTTCATCCTCCAAAAGATGAAAATATTTTCCTCTGAGAATTCTGACCCACTTGACATTCTTTTCCTTTAATATTTTCCAGTAAAGTTTTTCTCCTAGGGCCTAGTTTTACCACTACAGATTTTTAATTTCAGTGCCTCCTTCCACCACTGGATTACAGATCTTTCCCCATGGTATCAAAGTGAATTTTCTCTTGGTTTCTATTCCTTGCAAAAAAAAATTCCTCAATCTTTTAACAATGTCCAAGTAGCTACCTAATGGGAGGGAGAGACAAGACAATAGGTAAATGGGGATATCCGCCAGAGTTTCTTTAATGAGAACCACCCTCCCAGCTAATGAAATCCATTTTTCTTTCCAAGAATCCATCTTTTTGTATAATTTGTGTCTAACAAATTTCCATGCATATTCATTTCTTTGAAATTTACCAATAGGAATGTCAAGATAAATACATGGGAAGGATCCAATCTTATATTTGAATATTTTTCTTATATTCTGTTGGGTTTTCTTTCTAGTGTTTAGAAAGAAAATAGTTGATTTTTTTTTATTGGACAGTTGGCCCGAGGCTAGAGCATACTTATCAAATGTTTCCTTCAACATTGCAGCCTCTCTAAAGTTGCCTTTTTCCAAAATGGAGGATATCATCCACAAATTGCTGATGAGTAACAGCCTGGACTAGAGAAGTAATTTCCACCCCTTGTATGGCACCCTGATTTTGAATACTGATTAATCTACGACAAAAGGCTTCTACCATGATGATGAATAGGAAGGGGGAGAGAGGATCTCCTTGCCTGATCCCATTAGATCCTTCAAAAAATCCAACAGGGGAACCATTTACCAAAATTGAAAATTTCAGAGTAGAGATACAACAATGAATGAGATTTATCCAGGCTTTTGAGAAGCCAAATCTCTCCATACATTTTGCAAGGAATCTCCAATTGACTTTGTCGTAGGCCTTCTTGATGTCTAATTTTATAATCATACTGGGATTTTTATTACATTGAATTGGGTGAATAGCTTCTTGTGCAATAATGATACCATCAAGGATTGATCTACCTGGAACAAACCTTGTTTGTTCCTCTCCAATAATCTTACATAAGACCACTTTTATCCTATTGGCTAGAGCTTTCGACAGGATTTTATATAAGGTATTACATAAAGCAACAGGTCTGAATTCATCCACGCAACAAGCATTTTATTTCCTAGGAATTAAGGCTATAAAAGTGTTATTGATTTCAGTTAAGAATCTACCTAAGGCACGAATCCCTTCCAAGGCCTCAGTGAGTTCCTTACCAAAGATGTGCCAACATTGCAGGAAGAAACAAGGAGGGAATCCATCCGGTCCAAGAGCTTTATCTGGGGCCATTTGAGAGAGAGTTCTTAGTATTTCCTCCTCAGAGAATTTAGTAGAGAGCAAAGAATTATCTGCTTCTGAGATGAGTTTTGGAATGCCCCTTAGCAAATCCTCTTGTTCTGGAAGATGGGAGACATCAGAATGATTTAATAATTCTGAGTAGAACTTGACAATTGCCTTTTGGATCTTGACAGTGTACTTGCAATTACTCTGTAAATGAATATTGTTTTTTAACATAATTTGAATATTATTTATCCTAGCTGAGTGCTTGTGTGGCATTTTATTATCACCGAAAATATTATGCCAAGAATTATTATACGTCTCAAGTGAATGATGTGAAAAGATGCACTGCATTCATTTTTTTTTTCCACAGTTTTTTAAGCTATGCGTATAGTAAAATAAATATAAATTTATCCAGAATACATTTTAAACAATTATATTAAATAGTAGGATTAAAAAGAAACAAGGGAAACCATATTATCCTAATTGGTGTAGGACACATAATTATTAAAAGAATAAATAAGTGTTTGGTAAATTGTTGGGCTTCTTATGGTGATAGGCACAAAGAAACATAAAGAGTTTACATTGAAGAAACATTTATTTTTCATTGTTAGGTCATCAAGGTATGCAAGAGAAAAAGGCACAAGAATGGTTACAACTCAATGTTTTTTTTCCATGCAACCTAAAGTATAACCATCCTGTCTTCAGGTAATAAAATATATGTTAATGCTACCTGTTTCCAATACAAATCGTACTCGGTATGTCCAGAAAAACTTTTATTTAAAAAAAATAAAAGGAAGAATCTAATTAGTGTCATACAGATAACTGATGAGGATAACTTGTTAACAGTAAAGAGTTCATCTCCCAAAAGATAATGAGCCTCCCCTCAGCTGACAAAGTATATGCAATACTAATGAAAGTCACATTACAAGTTCATCTCACATTCGTTCCTTCGTGCACACAGTTCCAAATTATATTAGTACCCATTACTTTCTTTCTTGTCCTACAATCTGATGTGAAATCCTCTCTAAGTCAATATTTAAATATGTAATAGTACAAAACTTATTTTTTTTTTCTTCTTCTCAGCATTTCTAACCAATGGGGGGTTCTGTTGCAATTAATGATCTATCATAAATGAATAAGTCATCAAGTAGGATTAGGTATCCACTGTGTTTGAGTTAGCTATCCACTTTTAGGAGTTAGCTATCAATAAGTTTCAGTTAGTTGTCAGTAATATCTAGTTTTTTGTCAATTGTATTAGCATAATTATACAATCTTGGTGAAGTAATATGACTCTATATATTAGTAATTTTCAATAATGAATAACAAGTTACAAGTTTATTTTCTCTATTTAATGTGCTGTTATATTTTCTTAATATGGTATTAGAGTCATGTTATGTTAAAAACTTGTTGCGTGTGTGCTTAAGAAGAAATCCTTTGCTTCTGGAATAAGTTAGAACATAAGCTATCAAGGAGATGAGGTCTCAAAAAGAACCACCAAATCTTAATGGTGGTTATGATTTCATTGAAGATGAAACAATTATTCTATAATGAATGGGTTAATGCTTTGAAGATATGAAAGGATTCATTACAGGCTAGATGTATGCCCATTAGTCCGAGGTGCTAATGGATCAGAGAAACTATACCTTATTAATGTGCCAAATCCTTACATCTGAACATCCTCTGAAAACTTGGTTTTAGTGGAATGTGTCATAGTACTTTATAAGGAACTTTCTTGGATACTTGATCTTGACAATACCTACCAGTGTGACACACTAGGTAGTGTTGCAAATTTGCATTCTTTCCATAGTATAATATATGGTAATTTGGGCAATGCATCATATGTATTGTACTATAGTCCAATGTCTTTCATTAATGAAGATACTTCTCTATGAGAATGAGGTAAGTTATTGTCCTTTGGAAGTTTTTTTTTTTTTTAAAATTTTGTACATGATGCAACAAATGATTTGTATGAGTATACACAATATTTAAAAAATTTAAGACATCTAGAGCATTAAGTTATGAGAATATTGAATTATACCTTAATATATCAGTAAAGCATGTGTTTGTCAATCCATGTGTAACCTTCAAGTTCAACAACAAAATAATTTTTGCCAATATAGAAGTATTTGCATTTGGGAAAAGAGGCGCCCCAGCCAACTGAGCTATGGGTGAATTAATTACTTCTTCTGAAGATGTGTAGAAGTCTTGGATAAATTCATTGATACCAGCCTCATTTATCTGCGAAGCGGCTTCATCCATAAATGTGTCTAGCTCTTCATCTTGAGAGTGGCTATCATCAGTGACATCCATTGGTTCTTTAACAATATTAGGAACTTGAAGTGGTTTTTCATCAACAAAACCATTGAAATGATCAATAATAATGTATTAAATAATGTGCACATTTATTTATTATAAGAGTACAAATTTTTTAATTATAGTGCACCTCTTGTATGTAAACTTCATAGGTCAATTTGTGGATATGAACATGTCATTTCTTCTTTAGTTTCCTATTTTAGCACCTTTTGCAAGTGCAATATATCTTTAATTTGAATTATTCATTTGTCCCTCATGTAGATCTTGCTACCCATTCATCTAAATATTCTAATGATGATGATGTGTTATTTCCCTAAATGCACCATCTACTATCAATAGTAAGAGTACAACTTTTAACTCAAGTATTATGTCTTTTTGAAGAGAACATGACTCTTAGGTGCATTATATGTTACAACTTAAGAAATTCAAAACTTTGAAAACATAGCTTTAAGGTCTGATAGACAAAAGTGGAAAAGTTTGTCACTTTTTATATAGAATTTACTAGCACATAAATTGAAAAACAATTTTGAACTTTGAAGAGATGGGGTTTTTAGTACATTTTCTTGTTTTGGATCACCCTTTTTCAAACATTTGCAAAGCATATGCGTAACACACACATTGGAGGTTGAAGATTTTTTTTCTTATAGTAGTACATTGTAACACCTACACCAAAGATGCATATGTAGGTTATTGAAGGTCGCATTGATGCAAATATAGTTAAAGACCAACAATAATAACCTAATATGGGTGCTTGAATATCCTCTTGGTAGCTTGAGAGAATATATTACACTGATTTCTATCATTGTTTAACACAATCCTATAGTAAAAAAGGATAGCATTTTTCTCATCATATGACCTTAGTTAAACACCATCTATGACACAAGTTTCTCTCCAAAACATGTTGCTCGACCCTTATGTCAGAAGTATTCTTTTTCTCCATAGCCCATTGGTGAAGAGAATCCTTTTTTTAAACCAAATAAAGTAATATATTTTTAAAAATTCACTACTAACATTACACTCCAAATATTAATTAATTGTCCTTGTTACACTGTCAATAATGCAGTAGTATAGTAAGCTTTTTTAAGGTGTTTTCTTATTTTGAGAGTTTTAGTGATGTCACAGAGAAGTTCCATAATTTGTCTAAATTACTCTAAAACATAAGGTTTTTTATCACTAACTAGCCTAATCTTTCCATCATAAATATGGTATGAAATATTACATGTGCTTCTTATTAAATCCTAGGTTAGCATTTTATTTCATTAAAATGATACTCCATGTAGCAAATGACAATAACATAAATACCTGGTCTGGCATTGCCTATGGACACCAAGGATATATCTTAATAGAAAGATACAAAGACAAGTGTGTGGATGCTAATTAGGATCATTACATAAATAGGTGTTGAAATATATGAAAACATGTAACCCAAAAAAAAATCACTCACCCAGAATAGTGGAAGAGAAACTTCTATATGTTAAATCTTCAACTTTAGCTTTCTAACAACCCTAAAAAAAATAAACAACAGTCAACAAGTTGTATCATACGTTGACTGAAAAAATTCTTACTGAGAATAGGTATCATCCTTTAGAAAAAGGTATATTTCCTTATTCACAAACAACAAATATTAATGATGAACAACAAGATACCCAATGGTAGAAGCTAGAGGAAAAATTAGATAGGATGAATGCTACCAACATGGATGTGGAGACAGAACAAAACATTGATCAGGGTCCCAGCAAGAGAACTAGAGCCAGAACCAAGAAGATAAAGGACAAGGATAGTGCAATCGATCTCCAGAAGATCAAGGATTTAACTCCTAACATGGAAATGTTTGAGGCCAAGGAGCCTTCCATGATGGTGGACTTATCTTGAGGGTCCCTGGTCTTTTTTGTTGTCCATGTGTTATTTTCTTTTTTAGAAGCTTTGTTTGGTTTTGGCTCTGGCCTTTATTTGCATGTTTTGTCTTTTGGTCTTGTTTCATTTTAGACTAGGTGTATTGATATATTTTTTACTATGTTTCAGGTTTCAAGAACCCTGTAAAACCTATTTTATTTAATAAAAAAAAAGATATCCAAAGGGAGGGAACTAGAATGTCTTTGTGAGCATCATATCCAAGTAAATAGAAATTCATTGTTAAATTCATTGAGTTTGAAAACTCTGAATCTACATGTAAGTTTCCAAGCCCATTATGACTCATAGAAGACCTCAATATGGTAAAAAACAAGTTTGAAAATGCTCTGGTGTAGCCTAAGCAATAATAGAATTAGCCAAAGAAGGGCAAGCATGTTTACAAAAAGATGTAACATTATAAGAAACTGGAGCATGCCTTTGTTCCTAGTTTTATGTTGTTCACTTGGGTGAGATCTCAAGGGTATTGTGTGGAATCAATCTACAAGCAAATTAATTTATTATCTAAAACTCCGATCCTTGTAATTGTCCAATTTTCTTGACAACTTGATATGAATTTTTTTTATGTAAAGCATGTCATCATATCAAAAACTTCAGGAATTAAACACATGACATTGGTTTTGGAAACTAGAATTAGTATTTTTCTAATGTTGAAAATAAATTCAATTTCATTCACTTTTTTTTTTAAATTCTCTAGAATGCAAACAATGCCATCGAGCTTTTGAGGCTGAAAAAACTTCTAGAAAAAGGATATTTGTTCTATGATGTGTATGTTGTAGAAACAAGATTATATGTAGTAATTAAAATATTTTTTAATCAAAATTTTAATTTTGTTTATCAAGAAAAGAGAATAAAAGAAGCACCAACTATAAATCGAGCACCACTTATAAAAAAATTAGACATGAGATAGCAATTGTTAAATGAGAGGAGGTGGTGAATCAGCTATCCTAGGTTCAGATGTACCAATTGAACTTATAAACACTTTAACCTACAACTCAGATCCACTCAGTAATCCACTCGGTCTCTATAGCATATAATCAGTAACATAAACTTGCAGTTCACTGTCCTAATGTAATCAACTTGTAGAATATACAACTCTTAACAGTATAAAACATCAAATAACATTAACATAAGTATGATAGCAGGATTTAACGTGGAAACCCAATATGGGAAAACCACCAATAACAGGATACCAATTTTTCACTCTTCTGAAGTGGGCTCTGTGCGGAGCCAACACTGTTAAAGGTTACAATACACATTGTTAAATGTGACCTTATTAAAGGATTTAATCACCCAGTTAAAAGTGAGCCTTTTTAGAGGGCTTAGACCATTCCATTAGAATGTCACCTTGATTAAAGGATTTAAAATATGACTGTTAGGTCAACCTTGTTTAAAAGGATTTTGCATTGATACAGTGGTTAGAAAGTAAAAGTAATGTGATCTGAAATATACAACTCACTTTGCAAATGCAGATCCACTTTTGCTCAAATGCTAATTCACTGACTAGCCTCCATTTTTATCTCAAAACTTAGATCTACCTCGAAATCAATCAAGCAATCACCAATGTGCAGTCTTGTTACTGCTCTTCTCATCCTTCTCTACCTTCTCCTTTGATTTTCCAATCAACTAAGTTAACCTCTACATGCATAACCTGCAATTAGGTTAAACATATACCTCTTGATCAGGTAGCTCGATCTTTTGCCGCTTAATCATCACAGCAAATCTTAGGGTTTGGTTAGATCCAACGAATCCTTCCAACATTTCATTTTCCATCTACCTTGTAGAATACATCTTAAAAATTCTTCTTGAATCCATACATAAAAATGGTTAAACATATATTAAACGCTCATTTAATTCTCTATAATGATCATCCTTATCTTAAATATACTTCACATATCCCAAGAAATCAACTATGTTAGCTGGGATCTCAAATCTTAATCAAATTGTCAAAATATTGACACTCGGTCATCATTGTGTTCTTTTGCTTGGTCATCACTAGATAACTCGGTAATTCACTAACGCTTGGTAAATACTGATCAGTCAACACTAAATTTTCTCGGCATTTACTGGCACTCGGTTGACGCTCGCATCACTCACACAAACATGAGTTCCTTAATCTTCTTCTATGTTACTTGGTCAAGACTAAACTTTGTATTTATACAAACTTCACTTGGTGTTAAAGATAAACAACATATTACCTTGTCAATGTGCAATCTTATCAAGTACCCATTTTAGTTTCACATAACTCAACCATTGCGCCAGGTCTTCTTGTTATCTCCTCTTTTAAAATCTTCTTCATCAATCAATTGATATGGCACTTTACAAGATAGCAATTGTCTTACTAGTTAAGCTTTGACATCAATTCCGATATAACAATTGTTTCAACTGTAGTTTCCAACAGCAACAACATTGCCTCCTCAGACGACATGAGAAGCAATAGCTGCAAAAAGAAATGAAGGGCTCAATTAGGTGGCCATGAATCCCTCTGATGTGCACATTCCTGGACTGAACTATTTCCCTAGGGTGCAGTCAGGCACGGGTCACCGCCAAAATATGTATTATTCCTCAGAAGATGGTAGTGTAAGAAATTATGGCACTACAGTTGCAAGAATGACAACAATGAGGGAGATGATATTCAGGGTGGCAGCCATGCAACCCATTAACATAGACCTGGAGAGCATAAAGCGAGCCAAGCGCAGGAATGTCATAATTTCAAAGGATCCACAGAGCATTGCAGCACACCATAGGAGGGAGAGAATCAGTGAAAGGATTATAATTTGGTAGAGACTTGTTCCAGGCGTTACAAAAATGGATAGTGCCCCAATGCTCGACGAGGCAATCCACTATGTCAAGTTCATGAAGCGCCAATTCCAAGCCCTACAATCCGTTGCAGTAGCAAACTGAGGACCAACGTTGAGGCAATTCAATCATCTCAACTCTAACCCATCTTTAAATTTCTCTTCTTTTTCAACAAATTCTTCTTATTCCACTTCACCCGTCTTCACCGTTGTTGATAGCTCCAATTCTCAGTCATTCTGTAATAACCCTCTGATGTGAATTAATTACATAACAATGTTGCAGAATTTATGGCGGAAGACTTATACTTCTCAATCAGTCATTGATAACGTTCTAATATGAATAAATCAAATCAAAATGTGGTAAAAAGATATGGTGGTAGACTTAAACTTCTCAATCAGACTGTGATAACGTTCTAATGTGAACTAATCACGTCAAAATGGGGTGAAAGTTATGGTGGTAGACAGCTTAAACCTAAAATTTATAGTGGCTACTTTACAGAAACTTCTGCTGCCCTATTGCAAATTAGTGTTATTATGTGTTCTATTAATCTTAAGGTGATCTAATTAGTTGTATACTTTTTCACAAAATGTTTCAAATAAATTTAGTTTCATGAAATGCCATGATTTTAGGGCTTACACAAAGTGGATTTTTCGATAAGTCTAGAAACTTTCAAGCTATTACTATTACATTTCCCAGTGTCCTCCCTGCCTATACCAAAACAAGATTTCCCGAACAGGGTATGGATATCCATAAAATTATATTGATGGGGGATTTTGTTCATTCACACATCTTTTCTAACCTCCATTGGTTCTTCATACTTAACGATTGTTTAATTGTCTTGAACCAAAGCTCCATAAACTTCTTTTGTGCATTATGATTAAACATTCTCAAAGATTATGACCAAGCCCATCAAAGGAAAATATAAAATCAATATTTTGGGACCACAAACAAATTTGAACACAAACCATATTGTTATAGAAAACAAAGAAAGAAATCTGAGAATCTGATAATATAAAAACTTCATTATTTGGGTTGCAGTTCAGAGAGAGTATTAACAACAAGATAAGAAACTACTTACGCCAACAGTTAGTCCAAGTCGCATTACAACTGCTTGTAGTTATAATGAACCAAGTCATATTGTTATTGCTCTCAAGGAAGAGCAGTTAGAAGAATTATTTTGAGTTTGTATGTATATTACCTTGTTTAAACACTAAATACTAATCTCTTTTGAACATATGCTATAGTATTGTAAAACATTTTCATTTAGCATTTGACATTTGGTATTGAATTATCAATTAGTAGTAGAGTTTTGTCATTAAATTTGTATATTTAACAGAGGAATTTTATTGCATTTTATGTTTTTTTAGATGGCCATACCCACCACATCAATCATGGGTAAAAACATATTGAGGAACTGTTGTACCTTATCCCCATACAAGTCCAGACACAGTAGGAGGACTACAACTTAGTGTAAATCATGATTTTGGAATCTTGTTTGGGTTCCCAACTACTTAACAATTAGATTCTTAGTCTTTGGCTATAGATTTATCTGCCAGCTAAAAATGTAATGTACCAGTGAGCACTAATTTTCTGACAAAGTTGACACAGAAGAAAAATATAATGTAACAAAAAATCCCCCCAAACTTTAGCACTATGTCTAGATTTCTTTAGCTCCATGTGATTACAAAAATAATTCAAGCAACTTCAAGTACACAAAATAGTAGGATTCCATAAAACAAAGCTCATTAAACATGCTACAAAAAGTAAAAACAACACTATACAACTAGAATGAAAAACATAATTGTTAGCAAGAAAAGCACCATAGGTACATATTATAATAAAGGGAAACTAGCATTTATTAATACTACTAAGAGACAAATTATATTCTCTTACTTTTATTTATTTCTAGATAGACATATAATTTCAAACTTGTGTTTTCCATCAAGGAAAATGTTATTAAAATAGAACCTATTAGAATCAAAGTAAATTGAAGCAGCTGACCCATCTGATAAGCACAAGGTTTCACAAGTTTTTCATCAAGCTACATGTCATGGTCTTATTGTGGCTCGAACCTGTTCTTTCAACAATGGAGGATATAGAGCTTTGCAAATTTCCCCTGACATCTATGACAAGAATGTCTTCTATTTCTGTGACCTTTCCCACAACGATGGAGAAATTCCTATTAGACTAGATCTGAGAACAAGGGAGTCTCTTTGTAAGAGGAGGACAGAGCTCAGAGTTGAAAACGGGAGTGAACTACCAAGAGAAATCAAAACAGGGCTTGCATTGGCCCCATGTCAAATTAATGACACCAATGAAACACTATCAGCTACACCCTTGCACCTCATCTAGTGAAAACGCTAGTCTGAATACTCCTCTTGTCTGTTCAATTTTAGTAGTAATAGTTAAAAAGATTCAATCTAATATTTAATGGCAATATGAAGCAAAACTCAAATATTTCTTTTGGAGTGTGTGTACAAATATCAAAACTGGTCTATATAGATGTTATGACCTGCAAGTAAAATATTAGAGTTCATGGAAGATGAAATACCCTAAAGTTTGGAATACACAATTGGCACTGGATGCCCTAATTAGGGATGAGTAGATAGAAGGCACTCTCAACAACTGAACTTTACAAAATCCAAAAAGAAAATCTTGCTAGGGCTTTTGATATTAGCTGCATCGTTATGAGAATTCCTAAGTAATTTTGGTAAACCCTGTAACTTAATGAATCAATATAAAATATATTTAGGGAATGCAATGGCTACCTACCTTAATTTTGTTACAAGACTTATTGTAGAAATCCATTGGATCAGCCACCCCAATTTCTATCAATGATGGAAACACCTCTATTCAGATTTGGAAAGAAGAACATAGAAATTTTCTTTCTTCTCCCTTATAATCTTCTGGAAGGCCCGCCCAAGATAGAATAGATCATCTCCGTCAAGATGAATTAAAAACTAGGGTTTCTCCCCTAGGAAGACAGATCAGGTCCCTTTCATAAACGTTATTACGAAGGCACTGGTCGATATCGTTTCACATATACAGGAGGAAGGGATTGCTCTGTAAAATTTGAATGCTCACTCCTCAATCATACATTTTTGTTTTTATTAGGAGTGGATTCCTATAGGGATTATTGTAAGGAAACTCAGGTGCGGAAACAGCTTCCTACGCTAATCTCTATAGGAAAGTATTATGCAAAATTCTTTTAAACCCTTACAATTTCAGATTCGTTAACTACTTTAACAAAGATATTGCAACC